>JABBWB010000251.1:0-64048 GCA_016628085.1 Suillus occidentalis
AATTCAAATGCACTGCGTGATGACATAGCAACACAGATGTGGAACAACTACCAGATTTACATGCAGGAACGAGACGAGGTGCTAGTAGACGATGACAACAACAACAATACATTAGATTTGGATGAGATTGACTCAGTTGCTGGTGAGGAATTAGACTTTGAGTAGGATGTAGACTTAACCAGATAAGAACTTGTCATTCATGTACTACATATGTACAAGAACTATAGCAAACTACAGCTGATTTGAATGATAGCGCTATTGAGTATGAGTAAAAAAAACAGTGAAAAAGACATGCGGTAGAGCTACATCAAACAAATGCAGTATGGCTACAGGGTGATGACCCGCGCCGCCTCCGCGATGACTGAACGTAAAAATGCTTGGCGCAGCTCGGGAATGGTGATGTCCAAGTATGTACCACAAACTGCTGGACTCCTCATGAATGCATGCATGAAAGCAAGCCTATCATCCGCCAAAAGACCCTCCTCCTGTTGCATGTGGTGCATAGCGCGTTTCCTTTCATCAGAGATGCGACTCTCATCAGTGATGGTGAATGATGTTGTGATGACATCAGACAGGCGGTTGACTGTGCCTTGCAGGTTCATCATTGCTGCGGTGTTGGCGGTGTCCTTGATGGTCTTGTTAGATGCTGAGGCCCGTGTTTTGGTGGTGGCGGCAACACCACCACCAAGACTTCTACCCTTTGATGAAAGCTTCACCTTCTTCGAGTCTGATTGTGCTCGCAGCACCACATCTGAAGATGCTTGTGACATCCCTGACATGGCTGTTTCTGACATTGGCGTGTACGAGGTGGTGACAGAGGGGGGTGCAGTATCAAAGACCATGTCACGATGGGAGCACTTTCCAGAGTTTCCAGAGCTGGATACAGGGGGAGCACCCATCACGGAGGTTGAGGCCACAGGGTTGGGCATAGGAAGGGGTGGAATCTCCCATGAGAAATTGTCAGCAGTATCCATGCCATCAGCCATGCCCGCACCAACATCCCCGAGGTCGGCGCTGGTAGATGCACCCACCCCACTGGTAGAGGAACCTAGCACTGGCTCATTCTCTGTGGTAGGGCCAGCCAGTGCAGCCAGATTGTAGGCTGCCAGCCCATGCACAGCACTGATGCGGATCAGAATTTGCTGCATCTTTGTGTAATACTTCCATCTGTGTTTGAAGGGCTTCATACCGGCATTGGACTGTTGATAAATCAGTGGGTGTCTGGAGATCGGGTATGATCACATACCTGCTTGCTAACATAGTCTGACCATGCCTCTTCAGTGGCAGTCCCCTGAATATTGGCCCCAAGCGTCGGATCCCAATGAACACCAGATTTCTGGAGGTATTTGTTGATTTGGTTGTATGCGCCCTTCAACTGATTAAGATCAGTATGATGGTGTGGTGGCTGAGTGGTATGAGAGGCACTTACTGCATTCCATTTGGTCTTGCAGTGCACCCCTATCTTCACGGGGCCTTGAGTTCTTAAGTTCTTGGTACCGATATCGGCGGCAGCTTCATTGAAGGTTGACATCTTGAATGTTGTGTCTGCTAGCTTAGATCTGTGCAGGATCAGATAGTTGAGCATGGCTTCAATCTCTGCATCATTCCAGTTAGCCTTCTCAGTCCTAGGTTCTTCTTGAGTCATCTCCATAATCTGGAATTGAGTACAGAGAATGATGACTGTAGTAGCAGCAAAGATCTGCTTTCGATACTCGAAATCAATAGGACTGGTATGAGCGACATGTGTGGTCATGGTTGGAAAGAGAGAAAATTCAAACTCCGCCCACAGCTGCTCATGCTGAAATTGCAAAAGTTGTTGAACATTATTTTACTTAACCAAATACTGGTTACCGAATGGGCTCTTATAAAGATAATCACAATGTGTACCTTGCAAATGTACTTATCCATGCGAAAGTGCAAGAATTTAATGCAGGTCAGTTATTTTCATGATTGATCACATCATTTGACTGATCAAAATGACAGATTTACCTTGTGGTACAAAACTTTCACTTGGAGACTCAGAGATTTGAAACCTAGTGAAGGTAGATGACAGTATGCACAATCTGACCACTGATGAAGAGTAGGAGTATATCAATAAACTCAACAAGAATCGTGCTCTTCAAAATATGAGTGTTCACACTACAAATACTGTAGTAGCACATGATGTTCAGTCAACTTAAGACAGGGTCTTCAAGATAGTAGGTTCACAATCCCACATCTCTGACTCTCTAATGAATGTTCAGTTGGATAGTCTTGCAGTTCAAACTGGAATCTATACATGTCTCTTTGTCTCATGTGGACATGTATACAACACTACTCAAGCAACGTGGTTTGGGGTTGACAATGTCATGGATTTTTAGAAAAATGTTCTTCAGATGGAGGCCAATGAAATTACATGGAAACTGGAGTAATGGGCATGCATGACAGGTTGAAGTATTTTTTTGCATCCTCATCTGTGCTATACTGAGTCTTGCACACTTGCACACTAGGCATCGACAAATGTGAGATAATGTAGATTGTGCAATGTGTTTACACTTGCCTGCTCAAGCTTAAATAAGTTTCTTTTCAATTCTCTGCTTGATGTAGTACTAACTGGCATTTCTATTAGGACTACACTTAAGAGACGCGATATATGAATCAACTATGTAAATTTCAGTACTGCAATCAAGAAAAACTCGGGATTAATCTGAGGGGTTGGCCTGATGGTATTCCCTTTCAATCCTCCACCACTATCAACAACCACACTGTCCTTCTGAAACTCTGTAATATATTGAAGGATGGCACCTGCTATTGATTTTGCATGTCCCCTTGACAATGAGAGGAACATAGCACTCTACTTGCTGCATGCTGCAAGAGAGAAGAGACTGTCAGAAAGCCTTGGAAGAAGTATTCTGATGCCAGAGTACTCTGTAAGCATAAGAGAAAGGAGAACCTAGGTCATCTGCTCAGGCCCTAAAGAGTGCAGAGTTTGTGTACTCATCTGATGAGAACACTAGTGAGGATAAAGCTTACTTATCTCTTTTGTATGGCTTTGTCTCTTAGTATATATTATAGTAATTATAAATTGCATTAGCTATCTATGTACAGAAATCCGACCCAAATCCATTAACACAATAAGGAGATACTCGAGCTTGCTGTTGTGCACAGCAAGCATAAAGATTTGGTAATAATGTGGCCTGATCAGAACAGCCAATGGTGGCAATACTTATGGATAAATATAGCTAAGTACCCTAGAAGGTACTGTATCTACACCATCCAGCACATTCTGCAGCCTTAAAGATTCAGATTTATTGAACAATTATTCATTTGGGTGTGTACAACTAAATATCACTCAAATTAGACCCCGCCATCAGGCTCAGCTGTCAGATCTATATAGCCTGGTTATGTGGAAACTACAGGTGGTTGTGAGAAGGACAGCCTGCTCATGTCCATGACAAAGTCAGGCCACAAGTTGTACTGTTCAGTGAGGAGGTCTCTGAGAATGGTTGGCATATTCTCTAAAAATAACATCTAAAAGGAGGCATCTCATATCCCCAGGCCCTTGTACTGTGTGCTCAATCTTCTTTGCCCATTTGATATGACCCTACTCACAATCTCATTTCTTCTCCATTATCCTTCCAATGTGTCATATCCTATACTCTAAACCCAACTTCCCATCCCTATCACCCCTATCACCACCATCTTCCTGTTGTGTATGTCACGCCTCAGTAGGATTAGCCCTGCTACCTCTGTCCATCATCCAATTTAATCTCTAGATATCGACAACCAGCCTATCTGATCCAATGCACAGATCTGATATGGTCCAATGTATGGATCTGATCTGACCTGATATACAATAAGCTTTGTAATCCCTTTCCTGTTCATATAATGTTGAACACAGCCTATTCCTTTATTCAGTATTCCTTGTCCCGGCTTCTTGGTAATCCTTTATTTTCAGCTATATTCCTTGATCCGTTTATGTGTGATTAATCTCCAGTTATGTTCTCTGATCCAGTTACTTGTGATTTTAACTTCTGGCTCTCATTAATTAGCAATAGTCTTTGCTTATGCTTCATACATAGCTTTTGGATCCTTGCTTACTTATGATTCCAGTGCTACCTACAGTATATAAATCTCTGTAACTCTCTGTACTTCCTCAATTTGAATATTAAAGTTATTTCAATCTCTGAAGCCTTAAGGGATCAATTTCCTTATGCTCCAACTCTACCTTACGGTAGTCTTTCCTTATCTTTGGCTATTCTGGACTTCATCGGAATAAGCTATTCATTGTCTTTCCTTATCCTTGACTATTCTGAACTTCATCCAGATAGTTCTTCTCCATCTTCCGTTTCTCCATGACTATTCCAGACTTTGTCCAGATAGATATTCATTATTCTTCACTTATCCTTGACTATTCTGGACTTCATCCAGATAGCTCTTTATTTGTCTTCCATTATCTGTGACTATCCTAGACTTCGTCTAGATAGATTTCCTTCATCCTGCATCCTCCAGACATCCTTGTCACCTCCATCTGGACTGTTGCTTGATGCCTTGAGTCCTGATCCTTCATTTGTCCCTCCTGTTTCCAGATATAGGATTAACCTTTGTCATATTTCCTTCAGTCCAATCTTGGACATTTTATTCTGTTCCTTTCTACCTTGGACATAGTCCGTTGCAACCTTTCCTCTGTTGGTTTCTACTTGGGATTTGTCCTGAAGTACTCTTTAACTCTTTCCACACCTTTGGACTTGTTCTAAGTAGTCTTTCTATTTCTGCACATATGTCCAGATTTAGTTCCCATGCTCCAGATATGTTTCTGGATGTGTTCCTGCAGTCTGTTAAAAATCATGCCAGAGGGTCAGATCAGAAAGGAAGGGCTTGGCCTCAGCTTGTATGCTGTGCCCCTTACCTAAGTACGTGCCCCCACAGGTTAATCACAAGTAAGCAGATCAAGGAACATAGCTGGAAATAAAGGATTACCAAGAAGCTGGGGACAAGGAATACCAAATAAAGAAATAGACTGTGTGTAATATTATGTAAACAGGAAAGGGATTACGAAGCTTATTGTATATCAGATTGTATCGTAATGGATCCATACATCGGATTGTAAAGTCAGACCAGAAATGTCGGATTATAATGTTGGACTGGAAACATTGGATGGTATCAGATATGTATATCAGATTGGACCAGAAACGTTGGATAGTATTGAATCTGTGCATCGGATGGTTGTGGATGTCTGGATATCAAATCAGATGATGGACAGAGGTAGCAGGGCCAATCCTACTGAGGTGTGACATGCATAACAGGAAGATGGATGATGATAGGGATGGAAAGTTGGGTTCAGAGTATGGGATATGACATAGTCCAGATATCATGTCCAGACTTTTCTACGCTTTTCCAGAAGTCCACTGGGCACTTTCACCAGAGTTGCCTTACCTTCAGAGTTCAACTGAACTTTGTTAAATGTCCTCCTGACTTTATTCTGAAATTTGGGGCACGTACTCGGGTAAGGGGCACAGTGCACAAGCTGAGGCTAAGCCCTTCCTTCCTAATCTGACCCTTCAGCATAGTTTCTAATAATTGGTGTGAAATCCTCAACAATAGTGTTGAACAACTGATAGCATCAGCCCCAACCAAACAATATGAAAATATTGTGTGATAGCAAGGACAATTGGTATGCCATGGCACAATGAGTGGGACAACCTATATAATATGTTATTATCTTGTGGCGGCATGAGTGACAGTGTATGAATACTGATTGTTAATGAATCTAGGACTTACCTTGCCCAATTAACTCTCCTCTTATTCTAATGGTGAATCTACTACTACAACACAATATCTTCTGGTTATCAGTGTGCTATGTTCGAGTTGGGATGTTTTTCTGAGATATAGTAAGAAGAGCTGTTTGAACTCTGGAGAAGAATCTTGAATATTTACTATATAATGATTGTGTGTCAATGTACACACTGCATTATGGCAAGAAGAAAGATATATTCTATGATAGCCTGGCTAAAGGGAGAAGACAGCCTATTTATTATATATATCAGGTCACTTCAAACATTGAAAAGAAAGAATGCTCACACAATGTAAACATATGGTCAAGACACTTGTATAATGATGAAGCCCAGCAAGTCCTGATCCACTGTAACAACTCAAGTTCATACATTTTCTTCTTTGTAAGCCTTTTGAAAAGACATGAGTCTGAGGGGACTTGTGGATCTAAGGGCAGCATGATCAGTAAAGCATAGGACAATGACAACAATACATACCTGTTTAAGAAGTGCAAGAGCTTTACCAAGTGAATCACCAATATCAAAGGCAGCATTGTCATTATTGTCATTGACTTCCATGGAAGAAAGCTCAGTAGTCAAGGTATTGAGTTCAGTGTTATTCCCATTATCAAGCACGTAATGAATCTTCTTCATAAGAGTAGCTTAAGGAGTGGATGCAACTACGTCAACAAGATGTCATGCAGTGAGATTAAGTATATGTTCCTGATATCTGATGCGGAGTGCATCAGGCATCCACTTGATATCTTCAGGATCAATCTTGCACCCAACTGCCTTCATAGCCATGTCATTGTTGCTAACATTATCAGAGGTCATCCATCCAACCTACAATCAAATAATTATTAACTTCATATGTACTAATCTTAACCACACTTCTCAGATACCTCAAAATCCTGTCAGAGAGTTTGACGGTACACTTCTGACACACACTCTAGCCAAACACTCTACTGCCTTTTTGACAATACAACTGAACAAGGTTGATATTCCACCCTTTTCACTCAAATTGGAGCGGCAAAGCACATACACCCATATGATGCCAAAGAACTGGTTGATAGGTTTTTTTGGTATGTTTTTGTGATGTTTTCTTTCTTTTTTACTCTCATTCCTGCTCTTTCTTAGCAATTTCCAATTTTTTTTTGTTATTTGGTGAGTCCTCTTCTCTTTCCTTTGTTATTCTCTGAAACTCAGGCTCTGCTCCTGCTCTTTCTCTCTTCTCTTCCTCACTTCTCTTACTCTCTCTTTCACTTTCTCCAGCTCTCACTTCTACATCTGCTCCTGTTGTGGCTTTTGATAATTTTTTTTTTCTCTCTGTCTGTATGATTCTCTCTCTAACCCTCTTTTGGTAAGATCTTTTAGATATTGTAGTTAATAGTATATGCCCATATACTAGTTTGTGTGAATATACTCAAATTTTCACTTTTTATTTTGTGTCATAATGCCAACAGATAGCTACTAAGAGCTATAATGGCAAGATTATTGAATTTTTTTGACTTGTTTATAATAGCTACTAGAAGCTATTATAGCTGGTATGAACAATCATACTGCTATTATGCCAGCTATAGAAAGGACTTGTTAATAATTGGCATATATGCTATAATAGCAAGTATGCATTTTCCTGATGTACCAGGCACTTCCAGGACCTATGTGAGTTTGTAAATGATGTCAATATCACTGTGAGACAGCTTTTATTGGCTACAGTAAGCAACAAAACTGTTGCAATGTTTATATAATTTTGATTGTTTGAGCTATATCTTTGCTAGGTTAGCTGCTATGAGAACGTGGATAAGAGCATTATTGTAGCCCTACATCCAGGCTACAATAGTCATACTACATATAAGGTGTGAAACAATTTCCTTAAAAAGATATGAGCTATTTATAACAGGGTATGCATTGCAACAGTTTTGTTGCTGATGATTCTAGATATAATTATTGTTAATTATTAGTAGGTAGTGTATCCTCCCTTGGCTTTAATCACTGCCTCAATCCTCCTTGGCATGCTTTCTATGAGATTCTGACATGTGGCTGCATCAATCTGCTTCCATTTCCTTTCTATATGCTCCCAAAGCTCTGTTATTCCATTTGGTGGATTGGAGTACTCTGCAAGCCTCCTTTTTAGGATAAACCATAGATGTTCAATTGAATTGAGGTCAGGAGACTGTGCAGACCATATCATGACCTCAAATCCATGATCCTCAAACCACTTCTTGGCCTTCTTACTGGTATACTTGGGGTCATTGTCTTGCTGAAAGATAATGTCTGCAGAAGACTTGTCATAATAGTTGAGGGTTTCTTGAAGTTCATTCTCCAAAATGCTAGTATAAAGGTCAGCATCCATCTTACCATCAATCTTGCAGGCCAACCCTACACCCTCCCAAGTCATATAGTCCCACATCATCATTGAACCTCCCTCAAACTTCACTGTTTCCTCTACTAGCCTATTACTTAGGCCCTCTCCTGCCCTTTTCCAAGCCCACTTCCTACCATCTAACCCCAAACAATTAATTTTGGTTTCATCTGACCATATGACTCTTTTCCAGTCATCCACAGTCCAGTGCTGGTGACTGATAGCAAAGTCTAGTCTTGCTCTCCTATGACACTTGATAAGAAGAGGGCATTTTTGCTTGACCATAGCCTTCATCCCAGATTTCTTCATGTAACGACGTGTTGTCTGAGAGGATATAGGCTGGTTCTTGATGTCCTGAAGTGCTCTGGTGACTTGAGTGGCATTTTCAGCTTTGCCAGTACTGATTAAATGAATAGCATGTCGAACATCAGAGGAGGAAAAGATAGAAGGATGACCACCAAAGGACTTTTGAAGGTCAAAATGAAGTTTAGAGCGAATTCTGCTGATGGTACTATAATGTACACCAGTAGCATGTGAGATATTCTTTCTCTAGATGCTTGGGAACTCTCTGAATAAGACAACTACAATTAGAGGACTAGGGGCCACAGATTATTTCATTCTCTCTAGTCTATGCACTGCAATGCTATGTGACTGAGAAGCAAAATGTATTGAGACTGAATGACATAATGACACTAACAATGATGCTCGACAACAAGACTATGTTGACAAGGTGTAAGGGAAACTATGTGAGAATAGTGAGATAAGGTTATTGAGAGTTTAAATAAAAGCCCACAGGGCTTTTCTAGCCTGAAATGAAATTCTAAACCTAGGGATTGAAGGTGAGCTATGTTCCTGATTTTTAGGAGTACTGTGACACATACAGTGTAGCTTGATGCCCTAGAGAAAGGAGTTGTACTTACTTTGAATAGATAATCAATGCACTGGGGGTATGGTGTAATGAGTGAATGGCTCGAGGGTGGGTGAAGATTATATGTATGGTGTAAGGATCTTGGTGTGGTCTTGGAGGTATAATGTGAATGCTTCACTTGACCATCTTCCCATTGTTTTGACAATATTGAATGACACCCCACACAGGAGGTATTTTAATGTTCCTCCAATTTGAAGGCCGTGGCCCTTGAGGTCAGGTAGTGCTGTTGCCATTGCAGCTAAAGACAATCTCTTCAAGAACTCTGATTTCAACAAAGGGCACAGGCCTTTCTTGTATTTTCATGCGAAATGGTGATCTTCTGGCTTGGGCGCATTTATTTGAATATGGTTAATCATGGCTGTTTTGGGGTTGGTAGAGTCATCTTGAGCTGCCCAATAGGCTTCTTCTCCTCTCTGTGGGGATGACTTCGTGCTGGGAAGAGTGAAGTTTGTGACTGGTAAGCCATTGCGATCAATAGACTTGGACATCCCCACTCTCAAAATATGTTTTTTTGGGTCAAAGCTCTTGACCGTTCTGACTGTGAACTCTTCAAGTCTAGCTATGCAATAGAAGGTTATGGTTCAGCAGGTGAAAACTACCGTATCAAGTGGTTTGCTTAAGTCAAGGTGATTGCAGATGGCAGAAATGAATTTGGGGGTGAATGGTTGCCTCCTGGGGCACTTAGAGGTTGAGGGAGCTAGGACAGTTACTTCTCCTAGGGTGGCTTTGAGTTTGTCTGGCTAAACTAGCTATACTCTACCATGGAGAAGATGTCATGCCTTGATGCCAGCTATGAAGTTGGTGATTGCCAAGCCTGAGTATGCCCCAGTACAGCTGGCCAAGAACTCGAGGAGGAGGTTGGAACTGACTAGGCAGTGCTTGTCTTCTTCTATGTGGTTGAGGTTGCAGTATACATGAAATACTAGGAACCTCGCCCCATCAGTCTCCTTCGTTGATTGTGCCTATGCTGAATCCATTACTTCCAGAATATAGTTCAGTTGCTCATCTAACACTTCATAAGAGTTGGGGATTTCTGCCATTGCTGCTAATTGTCTTGTGCTTCCTCCTGTAGAGGCCCACAATCTGAGACGTTCACGAGCGAGGTAATGAGGATTGAGATTGAAGGGGTGTAGGATTAGGTTTGTTCTGTAGTTTAGAGGGGTGGATATAAGTGCGAGAGATTCAGATAGAGGTGTGCCAAAACGAGTACAGTTAATGCAGTCATTCCATGTTATCGTGGAGTGTGCAATTAATAAGTTCTTCTTCTTCTGCTCATAATGCCTTAATTTGCTCTGTGGCCTGTTGTTTGAGGAGGGTGTGATTGATAAGCTTAGCTGCAGGAACAGTGTATTTCTCATTCCACAGTAACTGAAGCTTAGTGGGGGAGAGGGGGCAGATGACATCAATGATGAAAGGGTTAAGTTCAATGGGAATATTGATGGGAGGGAGAAGAAAGTGGAGGGGACCAAGTATGCCTCTGGACGGGTTATCTGCTGGGTTGAATTCACTAGGGATGTAGGTTGTGACAATATTGAGATGGTTGGGTAGATGGTGTAGGAAGTCATGTATTCTTCAAAGACCTAGCTGACAGCTTTGTTGTAGTGTCTGTGTTTTCACCACCCTTCAATGACTTTTGTATTATCTCCATAAACAAGAACATTCTTGTGAATGCCTAGTAGAGAGGTGATGGCATAGACAAGTAACTCAAATCCAATGGCCTCAGCCCACCTGATGTCTCTTTTTCCATTGAGCATCTGCCAGCCAGGAATTAGTCTCCACACTTTCCAGTAGTCACTGATGATGATTCCTATGCCTATGCCGGAGCTTGTATCAGAAAATGCAAGAGGATTTTGTGGTTGCATTGCGGGGTATATGCTGCGTGCTACTCCACCAGATTGAAGTAAGTAAGACCACCAGTCCAAGTTCTCGCTTATGGATTTTCCCACCCTGTGTGGCAGGAAAGGATTAGCTCTGTTGGTTGACAGCATGTCTTTGAGGCTTGTGAGGTAAGCTCAACCTTGAGGCGCTGCGGAACACACATGGAGAAGTCATATAGTATTAACAAATATAATATATGAACACAGCCAAATTTGTCAAAAAAAAAAAATTAAAACCTTCTCATATTGTTTCAAACATCAATCTGTATCACATCCACCATGGTTAACATGCATCTCAACTTGACAATTGGATTGTTAGATAGAAAGGTGCCACAAAAAAGTTTTACAATTGTCTGGAAGAATGGCTATAAGATAGTTCTTTCTATAGTGTACGATGACTATATGATAAATGTATATATAAAGGTGGATATATCTATCACCCAATATCTTATGCAATCACTAGAATCAACTCTCAATCAATCTACACTACACATGTATTAGCTCGTGATGATTCAATGCTCAATCTTCATAATCTAACCAGCAGTGCCATAAGTCAAAGCAAACAGGTTGTTATCTGAGGCAGAGGAAACTATCTAACATCCGAGGAGTTAATGATGGATTTCCTTAACAAGTCCTATATAATATCACTAGGAAGAGCTGCATGAGTATATGGTACCTTCAGTCAATCACACTAACTTGTTATTCCAGTAGACTGCTTTACTTACTATACAAGGAAGTTTCCTAAGGGTCAACTACATGCTCACATCTCTATAGAAATTGGCTACTTTCTATACTAACTTAAAATCTCTTCATTTTACTGGCATCTTTAGAAATAGGCTGCATCCAACATACTGATGAGAAGGTAAGATTATAACAGCAATAGACTCACCTTTAGCATTTGGCCTTCTTGATTTTTCTTGCTTCAACAGGTATAGAAGACTATTCAATCAATTAGTAATAGATTAGGTTGAAACATACAGCTGGATGCTTGGATGATGATCCAGAAACAGGTACATCAAGAGGTGTGGGTGTAGGCAGAGCAGCCTCAGCTGTGGCTTTTATAGTAGCTTCAGTTTTAATATCAGCTTCAAACTGGGCTTTTTTAAGATTGGCCTCAAACAGTTCCAGGGCAACACTCAGGCATCTGTGCCAACTATCCTTATCAGTCATTGGAGCATAATTTTTTCTACTGAGTTTGGCCTCTTGTTTTATTATTCCATAATCCTCAATGTTAGTTGTCTGGTCTGGTAAAGAACCATAAAGTGCTTGGATAATAGGATAAATATCAGGCCTTAAAGACTAAGTGGCCTAGTCTATGATCTAGTTGATAATACAGAAAGCCAGAACAAATGACACATTTGTCAAATTTGATTGACACTTGCTAATCATTTGGAGGTAACTCGTCAGAACCTGGAGGACTTATTCAGCCAGTATGATAAGTAACATGTGTTTAGGAGAATAAGACATCAGAGAATCACTACCACATTATTTTATTACATGTGGATAGAATCTAGTGCTAGCTATCATCTGGGGGATGATAGAATTTGTTCTAGACTTTCTTAAAAAAAGGCTAGTATATGTGGTGCAAATATATGGATCCTAAAAAAAAATTGCTCTTGTGTTGTTGATGAATTATTAACATAGTGACATGTAAAAGAGCCTATACATCATGTACTATTTAAATCTAAAGATGGGTTTTGATATAGCTGGTATATATAGTATATAATGATGACCACATAGGACAGAAAAGCAGTCACTCATCAGATTATAAGCCCCATAGTGATAAAACATTGGACACTAATCTGGAGACATGGTATTGGCCTTGACCCAGTAGATGCTAAGATCCATTAGAGTGACAGACAGAAATACCTCTATTGTACTTGGGAGAAAATTCAATGTGATGTGACAAGACAGAAATACTGAGTGTAATTCCCAAAATGGTCAGACTAGCAGCTAGGGTTCTGTGATTGTATTGAAATAGTAACAAAACAGCAGTAAGAATATATGTATATTCACTATCTATTTAATTTAATTGAATCAGAGTTTAGTACATAATTACAATATCATATGTATATGCTTCTAAAAATGTATTGTTAAATAAAATACTCTATTGTGCTTAGAATAAATTTTTCTGATAGTATGTTGTATATTATTTTATAACACCTTTTCCTCCAGTATATTTACAAGCAAGGTCCTCAAAAGAGTCTGGAAGCAGCATATAATTGATATAATAATAAAGATCAAAGAAGACAAATAAGTGAATTGTCTTTTAAAAGTATGTGACATGATTACCTAAATGGCAGAAAGGTTTGCAGCAATAATATTTTGATTCATTCCTGAAATACAAATAAAGTGGCCAGAGCTTGACATTGCCAAAACTTGTAAGGTATATAGTATTCGACCAGAACATGAGTGAGGCTATTGCTCTTGGTAGGTCACAATCAAGTTCCCTGGAAGATTCTTGTAGTTGCTGATGCTTGTCTATAAATACTCCAAATTGTCTAGCTCAAACTCTTGATATCATTTGTAAACCTGCTAAGTAAAATCTATGATTACACAACTAGCACTAGCTAGTTCTTTCACATGTACAGTCACTGTAACATTTTTATTATGATTGAGATTTATAAAGTAGTAATTTTATATTAAGTTATGATTATAATTGGTGTAGATCTTTTGTGAAAATTTATTGAAATGGTGCCTAGGTAGTAACTGAAGATACAGATGATGTATTAGAGTATAAGTTCAAGGATAGAATTATCCTACTTTCACCTAATAAATCTAATAGAAATAAGTGCTTTAAGAAAGTAGATAATTAATTAGAGAATCATATCAAGACAAAATTTCTGTGCTGAATGTTTATAGAGGGATAGTGTCCAGTTACTAATGTAATAAATCATAAGGGGCTATAGTCTGACTCATAATGAATAAAATTGATTCACTTGAATTTGATATTGTCATTAAACTAATATGTTACCCTAAGTATTGTCTATATTTCTATACTCAAGTAACTAATCTATCTCTCTCTTCTACTCCTCTATCTCAGCCTTAAGATGATTAACATCCTTGCTAAGTATATCAGCCATCACACCATTATACTAGTTGTCTTCTTCCAATAAGTTAATATATGCCTACTATCACCAAAGAGCCCCCTAATCTCTGATTTTCTCATTATGTAGATGTTAGACTTGGAACTCCAATCAATCTATGATATCTTATAGACTAAGAGCATGATATTACAAGATCAGGACTAACTTGTGTATGAGAAGGAAGGAAGCTATATGAGTGAGAAACCACACATAAGTAGCACAATTAAGAACAAAAAATTACCAGTGAAAATAAATATGTACAAATATGTATGAAAGTGTAAGTAAGTATAGGTGGGGTCTGATGGACATAGAAGAGTAGATGGGTGATAAAGCCAACTAAACAAATGTAAGTAAGCCATTAATAAATGTAGTGCCAGACTGAGAACTTTAAGTACACATACATATTTTATTATATTTGTTTGTATCTACATTCTATAGCTAAATCCTATGGTCAGCTAGAGGCAGAAGTAGTAAGTCAAAAGTAGTAAATGAAGTTTTTCATGACTTGAACTGTCCCAGGACTTCAAGCCAGTCATGTACATCACTGAATACAAATGTCTCAACCTACAATTAGGACTAATGAGATTAGAAGGAGCTCGGTGGTATTAGTGAACAATACTAGATTGGTAGTACCTAGAGAGATCAGAAGGAGCTAAAGTAGTAGATACAAAATGAGTGGGAGACATAATAAATATGCATACCTTAGTAGTATGAAAGAATAATATTAGGAGAGTTCCTACAAGAGCAGGAGACTACCATGTGATAGAATGATTAAATAAGTCATACTGAAGAATTGAAGGTATTATGAATATAGAATTTAAGAAGCATCTATAAGATTGTAAAGACTGAGGCTGGATGAGCATAGATAATGCAGAACTGTTTAAGATGACAGAGTTTCATTTAAGATGAAGCTCAGCCTCTACTTTTTTTAATGGATTAAAGGCCACAATAGACACCTAGGAAAAAAAGGTAAACTAACTGGCACTCACAGGCATACTACAATGAACCAGGTGACATAAATACACACATACTATAAAAATTTGACTTTCAAAGTACTAAACTAATTAAGATAACATGGTAATTAGCCATACAAAGTAATAATGCTAAGCAAGATGACATTATTACCACTAACTGATACTTAAAGGTGTTGAAGGGAGGTGAAAAAATTATACCTATTAGATTTTAGATATTTTCACAATTGACTAATACTTAATTAAGGAAGAAATTTTTAGATAACACACAGGTACCCTTTTTACAGTTTCCAGACTCAAATTCTCACCATCTCAAATTAAAGGATAGTCCAGCTAGATTGAAGTCTATCTTATATATACCACATCTACTCCAATGATAGCTGATCCAAATGTTTAGTGTTCTCATAGCTCTTTACCATATACAATTCATACTGATTTTTTCATGAAGATCTATAAAGTAGTAGATCCAGGTACAGGTAGTATAGCTATTTAATAGATTTGTAATGCTCAAACACAAAGACATGTTTCTAACATCCACATCTCACTCCTAGTTCATACTAACTATGTACTTAGAATATGACCATTGCTTCTTAAACCAGAGTATAAGACCTTAAAGCTCAATCCAGCCAGCTAGATTATATATAAATAGAATTAAAAGTTCAAAATTGTCAGTGATATCTTCTATAACATGAGATAAGTAAAGAGCCAGTGTTAACTTAGAGCCAATGTTTTCATACTGGTATGAATGTTCATTAAGAGGATCAAGGGGAGTCTTGTAGATGGGGTTAGATATTCTGATTTTTGCATGTAATCTGACTTTCAGAGCATCAACCCCACAGAATTCTGATAGCCTTCAACATCTGCCCTTCCACCCCTGACTTAGTTTTCTGGTGAAGAAGTGCTAGTTGCAGAGGAAGGATGACATGAGGAATGCTTACTGATGACCTCATACATAGATCTTATAAGAGAGAGGATAGCATTCCTCTGAAATGATTCACCAGATGCTGGCACAACTGGTTAGTTCACTCATTTTTGATAACCAATTCTTTAATATCATAGCTCTACAACAGTAGATGCTCATGCTTTGATGACGTGATATGTGATTTTTTGGTATTCAACTGAAGATATAAGCAAGAGTCTCAGAACATATAGCACATCAGAATAGGAAAATATTATAGATAGGGTAGTCTGTGCAATTGTCCTCTATGTTTTTCACACTAATATAATTGAAAGATATCTGCATATATTAGCAGCACTTTTCCAACCTTACAAATATGCTTATAACATGTCAATTATGATATTATTGTAAAGCAATATAGCAGTATGTTATATCCCATACTCCAAACCCAACTTCCCATCCCTATCATCATCCATCTTCCTGTTATACATGTCACACCTCAGTAGGATTAGCCCTGCTACATCTGTCCATCATCCGATTTGATATCCAGATATCCACAACCATCTAATGCACAGATCTGATACCGTCCAATGTTTCTGGTCCGATCCAATGTACATATCTGATATGGTTCGACGTTTCCAATACGATATACGATAAGCTTTGTAATCCCTTTCCTGTCCATATAATGTTAAACACAGCCTATTCCTTGATTCAGTATTCCTTGTCCTCGGCTTTTGATAATCCTTTATTTCCGGCTATGTTCCCTGATCTGCTTACTTGTGATTAACCTCCGGTTATGTTCTCTGTTCCAGTTACTCATGATTTTAACTTCTGGCTCTCATTAATTAGTGATAGTCTTTACTTACACTTCATACATAGCTTTCGGATCCTTGCTTACTTACAATTCCAGTGCTACCTACAGTATATAAGCCCTCACTACTCTCTGTACTTCCTCAGTTCGAATATTAAAATTATTTCCATCTCTCTTACCTTAGGGATTGATTCCCTTATGCTCTGACTCTACCTTATGGTAGCCTTTCCTTATCTTTGGCTATTCTGGACTTCATCTGGATAAGCTATTCCTTGTCATTCCTTATCCTTGACTATTCCGGACTTCATTCCAATAGTTCTACTTTGTCTTTTACTTATCCGTAACTATTCTGGACTTCATCCAGATAGCTATTCCTCATCCTGTGTTCCTTCGGACATCTTTTGTCACACTTCCTCTGGTCCGATCTCAGACATCTCATCCTGTTCCTTTCTGCATCGGACATAGTCCACTGCAACCTTTCCTCTATTCACCTGGACCTCACGTAATTAAATGCCAATAAGCTTGCCGTACCAGGGGGGTTATGGCATGCTACTTAGCATGTAAATTCCTTGTTACCACTCACCCCCAATACCACCTTCGATAAAAGCCTGATTTCCTAATATGCTAAGGCACTTAAAATAGGTGCTCACGGTTGTTCCCGCTGTACGGCTGTTCCCGCTTCCTCCCCATGCTGCTGCTTACATCATGCTTACCTCAACATCAACTGTGCCGCCACATGTCTGCTCGCTGTTTCCCACAGCGAGCACAGTAACTCGCTCAGTTCTACACCAAATTCCTTCATTCTTTTTTTATTCTCGCTGTATTTAACGATGCCAGTGTCCACGCTCACACAGGAACAGGCAGAAGTACATCGTTGGGCTTGTACTGCCAATGCAACCTCCTACCAGGTAAGCATGTGACTCTGTTGATCAACTCACTGTTCCCACCCTCAATACTTAGTGTCTGTGCCAACGACGACAGCGTCAAGCTCCCCTTCAAACCATTGCACGCTTTGAAGGCATCATTTTGAATGTGAGTACATTCTGTATTGTTCTGACTACCGTCTTTCAACCATGCAGGCCAAAGCTCCACTCCTTCCTCCACGCCTAGCACATACCCGATCCCTCTGCCAACTCACAATCACGCAGCTCGAAGTTCCCCTCCTTCTTCCACACCTACAGAACCAATACCTCTTGCCAACACACTTCAACTGTGCCCATGATGGCCTTTTCTTTCGATGCGGCGATCATGCCGATACCTTTTGCCAAGCGCAATAGTAAGGCAGGGTGCGGTATCCATGTTGGCACCGTGAACGTTGGAAACATAGAGGGAGGAATGCAGAAGAGAATACTTCTTGATAGTCTGTGAATGGAGGAAATGTCATACGAGACTCGAGGCCCTTTGTAAGTTCGTAGTAGTCAAGTCAATATAATTGCATGGTGCAAAAACTCTGTCATGTCATGGGTGACCTCCTCAAAGATCCCTATTACAAGTTTGAACTTGTCTTCCGTGATAGCAAGAGGTTGTATTCGGTTAATGGACTACAGTAACTTGTATTGAAGACTATGAAAAAATGGTATTAAGTATCAGCTGGCAGTTCTCTTCGAGCTCTCTTTTTCCTTTGTCGGAGCGAATTTTCCTGGGCTTCTTGGTAACAGTAACGAGACCTCCTCCCATTCCGGATACTGTGTTGGTGGAGTCATCAAAAGGTCTGTGATGGTGTTGAGGAACAGGCTGTGAAGATACAAGCCGGAATTCAGATGTACCAGCGGAGGGCTCTGAAGCAGTTGTAGGTTGCATTGCAGATGCTTAAACAGAAGGATGATAGTGAGAAGCATGCGTGGTGGCAGGACAAAGCAGACATACTCAAGTTGTTTGATTCATTGTTAGCTCCATCCACCTGCAATACTCGTTGAAAGTTCTCGTCATCCCACTGCTTCCATTCAACTTGTGACATCTTGTGGAAGGTCGCAACTCCAGTCTTCCATGCATTCGAGAGAACTTTGAGCTCTGTCATTGAGCCAACATCTGAAGGGCTCTGGAACTTGGCGAGAGGCCAGCCAACAACAACAACACCGTACTTTGTTGTGATGAGGGAGTCGAAGTTTGAGTAGAACATCTTTGGGATGTTGGTCTGAGCAACTTCGCCTGAAATTTGACTTCGTTAAAGCATGGACATAGGTACCACATTACTTACAAAGTTTCTCGAGAATGATGCTCGCAGTTTCTTTCTTGAGGGCAAGGAAAGATTGTTTGTAATTACTAACCAGTCCGGTTACACCAGAGATGCAACAAGCTTCGAGGCGCATAGCGAACTGCCCGGTTGTAGTTCGGGTTAGTGTGTGAAAATAGTCTGCAACTATCTCATTAGAAACATAGACAAATGGCTGTTGTAAGTGGTCAGTGTCACTGCGCACAGCTATAAGGAGGCTCTTCTTGCCGGTCCTTGCAGCAAGATTGGAAAGCTATAACAAAGAATGTGAGGCAGAGTGTGAGACAAGTATAATTTCTTACTTCGGATGCGATCTTATCTAGCGTTACACGAGTATCATGAAATGCACTGATAGGTACATTGTGAACAGCAATGCTTTTGTTAGCTCGATGTTCCTTGAGCTCCTCAATAGCATCGGTTGTTGCCTCCGTTTTCTCAGAGTCCGTCATGCCGTTCCAGACCATGGCAATTTCATGTTCGAGTTCTGTTGCCTTTGCACGAGGCTCCCCATCAGGGAGTGCTTCAAAAACGAAAACATTCAGAGATATGCGCAATCCAATTTGGAGGACATACCATCGTTATGTTTTTTTACTTCAGCGCGGAGGAAAGCATTCCAACGATTTGGAGCCTTTTTCTTGCTTTGAAAACGAGAATGCTGCATAATTGCTTCGAAGTAATACTCCACACTGTGAGTTCCAAATTCCGCTCTAAGTTTGACAGCCTGTTCCATCAGGACATCCTGTGCTGCATTCAATGCGTTGGCATAAGAAGTCTTATTCGAGAGTCGTTTCTCCTTCAAAGCAGCCTTGTCAGCTTGCGACTGTGTAATTGCACAGCATTTTGTACGGTGGCGCCATGGTGTACGAGCACTGGCTTTTGTTGTTTTGAGGTAGCGAAGGGCATGGTGTTGACTGCGGGTCATGGTTCAACACAAAGTTTAAAAAATCCAAACTATGTTCCTGAGAAAAAAAAACAGCATGTAATATGTAACGGCCAACACATGAGGTAAGTAATATGACTCATTAGTGTCTAGGAGTCTTGATCAAACCAAATCTCACGTCCAGATATAAGCTCGAACATATATTCAGCCTCAAGTTGAGACACTCCCTTTGGACACAGATAAGCAGTGAAGTCTTCGGGACTGAATGATTCCCTGAAAGCGAAGATAATGCTCCAGACTGCCGAAGCCTTGTAGCCATGAGCCTTCAGGTACTTCTCAGCTGCAATGCCAAGGATGCCAGAAGGGGGGTAATCGTCGTCCTCTTCATTGTCCTTGTCAGCAGAGACTATGCTTCCGACGACACCAGAAAGGGAGCGAATGAAGCGGTAGACATATTTGGTGGACTGGGAACCAGTGATGGACTTAGTCTTTGAAGTGGTATAACTTGACGAGGGGGAGCTGATCCGCAGTTGGGATTGAAATGATGTTGTCATTGACGGGACTGATTAAGCATTAAATCAACTATATAACACTATGTACAAGAAATCTTACCATTGAAAGAATTAGATTCCCCGATCTTCGGTCTTGACAGTAGCACATTGGATGAGATTGGATGACTCAGAGATCCAAAAGACGGTCCAGCATCCATACCAGCAACAGGTGGTAAACTGGAGACACTCGAATATGCACCTTTCGTGATCATATAAGTGAGGGCATCTAAGAATGTTTCAACACGTTGAAAGCGGCGGATCTCTCGTCCGTTGACTTCTGGTACAACATCATCCCTTGGTGTGAAAAACATAAAAATTGAACCACAGAATTGTAGTTGAAGACTCACCAGCGCAAGTAAATGCCCACATGACGCCCATAAACGACAGGGTAGAATCTATCCCACTCTACAAGGATCCCGCTAGCAGATTGTAGTGCTCTTGATACCCTGTACGCAAGGGTGGTGACTTCAGCATCATCCAAGTCGATACTTTGAAGAATAGACTGAGCGCGTGAGATCTCTCGAACTTCGTCTTCCGAACGACAATAGGTAGCTATTGGAAAGGCAGGAGATGTTCTGCTTGCCCCGATGAAAGGCCTGAGTGAGAGATTGACCAGGATAAGTTAGCAAATTGAATCTCGGACTGAGTTGATCAACATTTTCTCAAACTTTACTAACCGTTTAGTCTTGATTCCTGGGGAGTCTCCTCCAAGGATGTAACAGAACAGTTTGATGGGAGGTTGTGGAGGCATGACAAGTGGTGAAGAGTTGATTTCGGCATTAATGAGTAGCATCACACAATAGACGAGCACAAAAGTTCATTATGTCACTATCATGCTAAATCTGTATGAGTGAACTGAACACTAATGTACCGTCTAGCTTCAAGTTAGACCCACAACTCCCTCAATCTGCTGCGACTGCTCCTCCGACAACTACTACATCATATCAATACCAAGCTCAACCTGCATACCCTCGCCCAGCTGCGCAATCTGCATTCCCACCTCCAGTATCACAACAATCTCCCTCTACTACTTATACATCTTATGCCTTGCCGTCCATTAATCAACCTAAATCTGAACCAGTTGTAAGTCTTTTGTTTCTGTTCAATTCATCCAAAACTAATTGCAAAAAGAGCTTAAGTACAATCATTCATGCGTAGGTAGATCAGCTATGTAATTCACGAGTCCTTCAATTTCCTCAGCAACAGCATCATCAGCATCAATATCATCCCCGTCATCTCTATCATCGCTATCAAGCTGCCGGCGCTCATCAACCAACAAATCGTCGATGGTCGACGAGGAACTATGGTCTGCAGGTATTGAGCCCTTTCGAATGCCAACATTCGCGTCACCTGTAAATCCTTTCAATGCATAGATATCTTGAAGTCGAGCAAAGATATGAGCATTGATCCTACGACGCCGTGTGCAGAATTCCAAGATGGCACCAAAGACGGGGCTGTCAGTGAGTCCGTTAAGTACGCGGGAGAAAGTATTCTCCTCGTCAGCAATGTATGTGTGTAGACGACGAAGTTCAATGTTGCAACGTTGGATTTCCTCGTGCGCGCGTTCAACTCGTAGAGCTTGTTTCATGAGCTCACGGACTGCAGGCTCTGCCCATCTTTTTGAGCGAATATCTTCAGATGTGGCTCCCAGGAGAGCGAACTCCTCGAGGAAGGAGTAATGCGAGACCTTAGTCCAATCAAGTGTGGGCTGACCTATTTCAACTGCTGCCTCATTATACACTTTGACTCCATGTTGGATGGCCTTGCATCGTGACTGTAGCGATTTCGCGATGTGCGTCCTCAATTTATAGCCTGAAAAAAACGAGGACACATCAGTTCAAATTCACTAAGTTCACGAACAAACTCCAAACCAGTCTGCGATAAATTAAGTTTGTGAAGCTCGAGCAGGCGCAAAATAACGAGGCGCTGAAGGTTGCGAAGCGCAAGATGGTATTTGCGTTGATTGATGTACTTGACAGTCACAGTGTACTGGTCATCAATGGGTTCCCACTGGCGCACGATTCCCATTTGAACCTCCATTGCAATGACATCTAGCAGTATCATGTCATGGCGTTCAGCAGCATGACGCCTCGAAGTTTCAAGTCGGCGTGTGCGTGACAGAGTTGTTGAATATGCGTTGTCGGTAGTGGATGTCGAAGGAGGAAGAAATTGGTAGTCAGTTGGGGTAGCATTCAGGAACGTCGTGTTGGTGTTCTCCAATGTCGTCCTTGTTGATTTAATGAAGTTAGAATGCTGCATAATCATACATCAAATCACGTACTTTGCGGCTCGCAACTTCTGTAACAATTCTACATAGGCAACCGCGTGTACATCCCATGCCGATTCCTGACCACATGTCTCAAGGTATTGGGTCTGCTCAGCTCTCCAGTTGCGGACATCATCATCGTTTATACCAAGCGACTGTTTGGCATGGTCCAGTGCGAGTGTTTCGTGTGTCGTGATCTTCAGCGCCTGGACATAGTTCTTGTACAACATCTGTCCGAGATTCAGGTACCGATCTTCGTCCCATTGGGTAAAGAATGCATCAATGAAAAGCCGACGTTTGTAGGCAGAGGCGTAGCGAATGACGGAAGCAAGCTGGTTAGATGAACTGAAAATACGTTCCATGGTGCCAAAATCCTCAAGTCCTGCGCCCTCAATACCATTGGGGTGATTCTGGTCCTGACACACATAATTGTGCGTATATCCATGAAAAGCATCCACACACATGCGAGAGTTTGACGCCGCAAACTTCGAACTCAAGGAACTGGTTGTGATCGTGGTCGAGAGTTTACATCCAATGTCATATGCGATAAGGAGACGAGGGCCGAGAACTTCCAAGGCTTGGTTCACCATGGATAAAGGATACTTGAACCTATGCATTGAAATTACTTAGTTGCGTGATTATTTACATGATCGTGATACGTACAGTTCTCCACTTCTAACCATGTCTGCAATCCACAACATCATCCCATGCCTGCAGGCAGATGCGAAAATACCAGTCTCCTCAAATATGCCCCAGCTTTTTTTCTTAGCGTCAGCAGCAGCCGCTTTCCAGCTGTCCGTGCACGCAGTTACAGCAGGGTCAGTATTCGGTTCCTGTGGGGGATCCGAGGATGTGTCTGGGTTTGATGACGTGGGGGCAGTGTGAGGCTGACATGATGCAACTTCTTCGGCAAAGTTATCAACATATTTCATATCAAAAAAATAGTCGCTGGAAAAAACTCGCTGGTCTGCAACTTGATGGCTGCCAAGGGTTGCCATACGCGAGAGAGAATTGTTGCCATCAAAGACAAGCATCCTCCGGTACTGGAGTTCTGGCTCGCTGTCAAGCTGCATGGATATGAGGTAACCAACATGATGAAAACATGATATTACATACCTCATAACCACACGGCGGGCATCCATTGGTTACTCTCCAGTTGGGTAGATTACGACCAAGCGTTTCTCTGACTTGTGCATCAACATTACGTCGGATAACGAGATATACGTCAAAGGCGTCAGCAAGCGCTGTGCGATAACGTCGCCTGTAAGGCCACTAGTAAAAGGTATCAGGCAGACGTAGATTAAAACAAATGTGATGTTTCACCTCGTACAAATCACATATAACTTTGCTGAAAGCTTCAACACTGAGTGATGGCTTGCGCAAACGAAGTCGGCGATAGAGTTCAAGGGTAGTTATCGAGATTGCGATGGATGGCATCTGTGGTGTCGTGCCAAGGTAACCAGCAAGGACAAGTGCCTCAGCTGTCTGAGTACTCTCGGCTTGTGGAATGACTGCCGTTGTTGCCAAAGTGTATATGTTGATGACGTCAATGGTGAAAGATGGAGCAGCGTGATCATACGATGGGTCACTGTCTTGCAAACGAGGTGGGTACCGCCATGTGAGATAGGCAGCAACAAGACTCTCGTGCAATGGAGCCCAGTTGGCCTGTACACGCTGCAGCCTTTGCCGCCACATGCGCTGATCCTTGTATACACGAAATCTAAATAGTCAGTCTACGAGAAGTGCGAGTCTGGAGATGACCTACTGGTTGCCTGCAATATCCCGCACTGCATCAATGAATGCAATATCTATGGATCCATCATCAGGTATTGCTTCCCACTGGCCATCGTGGTCGTCATCAAAGGTGTTTGCGTATTCCTCTATGTCTTGATGGTTGGCGTCTTGAATGTCCGCGAGAATCTGATGCGAGTCTGAGCTAAGGCCTACGGATGGTCAGATAAAAATGATGCAAAAAAGAACAACATGTATACCTGCGAGGTTAGCAGCATACCGTGCTTGCCGTCGCTGTCGCTCACTGGTGATCTGAGTCTGGCTCAGCATCCTCGCTTTGATTCTTGGCCCCAGCCGCGAAGAACCAACGACCATCTTGACTGAACGGGACACCCCATGTGGTTGCCGCTCAGGAGGCATCGGGTATGTGGGCGTGGAGGAAGGAGAGGAGTTGGGAGCTCAATGCTGTCGTCGTCGGCACAGACACTAAGTATTGAGGGTGGGAACAGTGAGTTGATCAACAGAGTCACGTGCTTACCTGGTAGGAGGTTGCATTGGCAGTACAAGCCCAACGATGTACTTCTGCCTGTTCCTGTGTGAGCGTGGACACTGGCATCGTTAAATACAGCGAGAATAAAAAAAGAATGAAGGAATTTGGTGTAGAACTGAGCGAGTTACTGTGCTCGCTGTGGGAAACAGCGAGCAGACATGTGGCGGCACAGTTGATGTTGAGGTAAGCATGATGTAAGCAGCAGCATGGGGAGGAAGCGGGAACAGCCGTACAGCGGGAACAACCGTGAGCACCTATTTTAAGTGCCTTAGCATATTAGGAAATCAGGCTTTTATCGAAGGTGGTATTGGGGGTGAGTGGTAACAAGGAATTTACATGCTAAGTAGCATGCCATAACCCCCCTGGTACGGCAAGCTTATTGGCATTTAATTACGTGAGGTCCAGGTGCCTCTATTGGTTTCTACTTGGGATTCATCCTGAAGTAGTCATTAACTCTCTCCACACCTCCAGACTTATTCTAAGTAGTCTTTCTATTTTTGGACATCTGTCTGGATTTAATTCCCACACTTTGGACATGGTCTCGGACGAGTTCCTACAGTTCTAAATATCACATCCGGACTTTCCCATACTTTTCTGGAAGTCCACTGGGCACTTTCACCAGAGTTGCCTTACCTTTGGAGTTCAACTAAACTTTGTTGGATGTGTTCTGGACTTCATTCTGAAATGTGGGGCATGTACTTGGGTAAGGGGCACAGCGTACGAGCTGAGGCCAAGCCCTTCCTTCATAATCCGACCCTCTGGCATGGTTCCTAACACAGTGCAACTTACCCACAAACAGTTCGAATAGCATTAACAAATCAATGAGTTACACACCAGACAATGTCTTACTAATTCCATCATCTCCTTGCTATATTAATGCAAAGGCAGAAATATATGTGTATGAAAATAATGCTATAACATACCATGGACTTGTAAAATCCCTGCAATACAAAATGAACTTGTTAGTAATAAATTCTATTATTCTTACTTGATTTTATTTAGCCTGTAGATGAGGTATTCTGCAAGCTTATGAAAGCCATGAAGGAGACTCAGAGTGGCAGCAGCAACATGACTTTTAATCTGCCAGGCAGGAAGATGGTAGGCATAAGATACTATGGGTAGTAGAATTCATTAATTTAAGTTTATTCATTATTGATTGCACAAATTTTGAGCAGGTCTGTCACTGAAGAGCACTTAAATCATCTTTACTGAGAATACATCATTTAAAACTCTATTCACTTTAATGCTTAACACTTAGAAAGATCAGCAGCTTAGGCATTGATTATAGAAAAAGTAAATGACAAAGACACTTGTTTTTAAGCTGAATGAATTGTTCACCATAGCGTCACTCATGGAAACATTCTTTAACATCTCTAATGAGCACTTCCAAGGCTTGAAGTATACACCACACACACCCTTAATTGATTACCACCAATAATAGGTATATGTACTCATAGTATACATATATCCTAAGTGATTGATTTTCTGATAGCTACAGTGGCTCAAAAAACTGTTTGCATGTTTTGATGTTTTTCACTATCTATGATATTGTGTGAGAATCAACAAATTTCTCAAGGACATGCTAATACCATATTGTAGTACTGCTTCAGAGCTTTTATTTGAGCACTACCCCATTGAAATCAGTGGAGATATGGCGGAGATATAAGGCTTACAAAATAATAACTCATGTAGACAGTTTTTTGACTCAAGTATTTTACAGGAATAATTAGGTATTCTAGTACTTTGTATAACCTCCCTTGGCTTTAATTACTGCCTCTATCCTTCTAGGCATATTCTCAATCAATTTCTGATAATCCTCAGCTGTAATCTTTCCCCATTCCACTACCACTCTCTTCCAGAGCTCCCATACTCATTTAGGGGAGGTTTCATAGACTTGAAGCTTTTTCTTGAGTGTTTCCCAGAGATGTTCAATAACATTGATATTAGGAGACTGTACTGGCCAGTCAAGAACATTGATATTATGTTCTTCAAACCATTTTCTGGCTCTTCTGGATGTGTGCTTGGGATCATTATTTTGTTGAAAGATGATGTCTTCTTTATCTATCCCTGATTCTGCTATACTAGGCAGCAAGTAGTCATTTAAAAGATCCACATACTGCTCAGCATTCATCTTCCCCACAACCTCAGCAAGCATTTCTACACCATTCCATCCCATACAGCCTCATACCATTAGGGAACCTCCTTCAAACTTGATAGTCCCACTAACCTCTCTGTCTATTAGACCATCTCCTTTCTTTTTCCATACATACATATACCTTCCCATCTGACCCAATCCATTGAGTTATGAGAGAGATTATATTTAGAAGTATAAGACATAGGGTTGGAGTGGCCATCCAGTAGTGGTGATAGAAGTTGTTTAAAGTTGTTGAGGCAGTTTGGAAGTTACCAAAGACAGTGTTGAGAGTCGAAGTATATAGCACAATTATCTTATTCTACTCTATAGCAGAGGTATAGTAGTATTGACTACTATCACTGTTCCACCTGGTGACTAGAGTGAGTACAGCCACCATGGCAATCATATTAGATGACCTTTATCATATATAATATATTTTAATAGATAGAACTATCATTACATTTTGCCTTAGATAAACCACTTCAGAATCTCAAATTTCACCACTTAAGAAGGATGTTGTACATAATAGTATCTGACAGAGACCTTAACTATTTTTCCTCTTGACATCACTCCAACTCCTCTAAGGGAGGTAGCTCTTGACGGACTTCACATGAATCTTGAGTTCATTTACTCAAATACACCACTAGACCTCCCACTATAGTCTCTATTCCAACTTCCACTATTATAGCCAACCACCTATGACAACAATAATATCACTACTGAGTGTTTATGTGACTATAAGAAGAGAGTAGAGCCTACAGATTGGTTTTGCCAACATTGGCTTTCCTTGCCTATCAACTTCATTGATTTGAAGAAAATATATTATTTTAAGCTCCAATATATAGCTGGGAGCATGGCAAAAGTATGGGTTTAGACTTTATCAATAGCAAGCAAAGTTAATTGGGCTACCTTCTTATTAGCATCTATGTAAAGATAACCACCATGTGTTCATGTTATACTCACTCTTCTCAGCAAAAGGACCACATCAGGTCAATCGTGTTAGCAGAGGAAGATATTATGTTAGAAACTATGCCAGAGGGTTGGATTAGAAAGGAAGGGCTTGGCCTCAGCTTGTGCACTGTGCCCTTTACCCAAGTACATGCCTCAAATTTCAGAATGAAGTCAGGAGGATATTCAACAAAGTTCAGTTGAACTCTGAAGGTAAGGCAACTCTGGTAAAAGTGCCCAGTGGACTTCTAGAAAAGCATAGAAAAGTTCTGACATAATATCTGGACTGCAGGAACTTATCTGGAAACATATCCGGAGCATGGAAACTAAATCTAGACATACATACGGAAATAGGAAGACTACTTCAGAACAAATCTCAAGTAGAAACCAACAGAGGAAAGACTGCAGTGGACTATGTCCAAAGTAGAAAGGAACAGAATGAAATATCTGAGATTGGACTAAAGGAAATATGACAAAGATTAATCCTATATCTGGAAATGAGAGAGACAAATGAAGGATCAGGACTCAAGGCATCAAGCCAAAGTCCAGATGGAGGTGACAAGGATGTCTGGAGGATACAGGATGAAGGAAATCTATCTGGACAAAGTTAAGAATAGTCACAGATAATGGAGGACAAATAAAGAGCTATCTGGATGAAGTCCAGAATAGTCATGGATAAGTGGAAGATGGAGAAGAACCATCTGGACGAAGTCCAGAATAGTCAAGGATAAGGAAAGACAATGAATAGCTTATCCTGACGAAGTCCAGAATAGCCAAAGATAAGGAAAGACTACTGTAAGATAGAGTCGGAGCATAAGGAAATTGATCCCTTAAGGCTTCAGAGATTGAAATAACTTTAATATTCAAATTGAGGAAGTACAGAGAGTTACAGAGATTTATATACTGTAGGTAGCACTGGAATCATAAGTAAGCAAGGATCCAAAAGCTATGTATGAAGCATAAGCAAAGACTATTGCTAATTAATGAGAGCTGGAAGTTAAAATCACAAGTAACTGGATCAGAGAACATAACTGGAGATTAATCACACATAAATGGATCAAGGAATATAGCTGGAAATAAAGGATTACCGAGAAGCCAGGACAAGGAATATCAAATAACGGAATAGACTGTGTTTAACATTATATGAACAGGAAAGGGATTACAAAGCTTATTGTATATTGGATCAGATTGAATAATGGACAGAGGTAGCAGGGCTAATTCTACTGAGGCGTAACATGCACAACAGAAAGATGGATGATGACAGGGATTAGAAGTTGGGTTTAGAGTATAGGATATAACACTAATTCATCTCTTGCAGTTTGTGTTTCTATGCTAACACGAGATTTATTCTCAGTACTACTGGCTGATAGCCTCGATGGTATACACTTCAGTAGGCTCGTGACCCTCCTGGACCTACCAATCCTGCATAGCCCTCTCAGACATTCATGACAGACCCTACTGAAAATACTCACAGTCAGTTGGCTCCTAATATCAAATCCTGATTCCAATTGCATTCTAACTTGTTATGTAGCATAAAGCTTAGTGACCCTGATTGGGAATATATTAATGGCAAAATATATATAATAATG
Source organism: Suillus occidentalis (assembly GCA_016628085.1). Taxonomy (NCBI): domain Eukaryota; kingdom Fungi; phylum Basidiomycota; class Agaricomycetes; order Boletales; family Suillaceae; genus Suillus; species Suillus occidentalis. The sequence continues at coordinate 29,545 of JABBWB010000251.1, forward strand.
GAGGCTGTGGTGAGTCTTTTCCTCTGGAGCTGCTCTTTATATCACTCATATGCCTCTCTCTTCTGCTAAATTTGCTCCCTTTGACATACAGGTTCTTTCAGATACTTACATTAGTGCATTATTGCATACTCTGAAGTATCCCTCTTTGACAACTTCTTAGAATGACTCAAACCCTGTGCAATGAGAAATTGGACTTATTTGACAGTCCATCTTCCTGATGTCAACTATGCATATGAATAATGTGGTGGAGGGCATCAGTATGAAGAACCAGCATTTGAGCTGACTCTATGAAGGTTGAGGAGTTATTTTACGGCCACAGCACATGACACCAGTGTCATCAAAGGGCTTCTATTCAATGAAGGGAGGTTCAACCAAATACAGATAGTCAAGGTTCTGCACAATCAGGCACTGCATTTTTACAAGGTTCTGTGCAATCAGGTCCAAGCGCTGCATCTTTGAACCAGCCTCAAGATGATGGAGTGAGTGATTCAACACTTACCATTGCACTGAGTGGTACTCAGTGGCACTCGTCATTTACAGGCAATGTGACATCGCTCACTGTCCCACAGGGTAGCAGTCACTACTCATCACCCTTCACAGATGATATGGCTTCCCGACCACCAGGTCACACACCTCTCTAAGACATGTTCTATGGTTCAATGAGTGACCTACCTACTTGGATAGGTCAATCGACACCTATATTTGATCTCATAGGTGTCAAACTATTCATAGCAGATCCCTTAGACTTCATGCAAAACTTCCTGGGTCAAGTCCTACCATTTGATTTCAAGAATTTGTGCTTTGATTATGTTAAACTTGAACTCAGAGGAAAGCACTAAGAAGGTATTGATTGATTTTTGATTTTTGGCCTTTTTCATCTGAGTAATTAAGTATATGATAAGATAATATGTGATGACTGATTTCTTTGGTTCAGCGTATGCATTGACAGCTTTGGCTTTGTTGGAAGCTTCACAAGAGTCAGATACCTTGAGTACTCCACTGATTCAGACACATATACTCACCTATTTTCTGGACTGACTGCTTACTAGGACATCCCCATTTCTTTATAGGCTGTTTTGCAGCTGGTGAAAGCTCTTTGTTATCTGGGCTCGTGTCTCTCAAAACAGTCGAAGATATTACATAGCTGTGACTAATCACAGTAAACTTAAACCAAAGTTAGTTAAAAATCATGCAAGTAAATATTAGTAAAATTCATTCTTTCATATATTCATATATTAGAAATAAATATAATAACATAGTAAATTATTTGGCTTGAACTCGGATACTACTTACTAAGCTAGTGGAGTTATCATATCAAGCAACTCTATCTATGCTACACTCATTTTTTCGTTACCTTAAGTTCTTATATTTGACTAGGGGTAAATCATATTCCTATATACCTGATCCATGTCTGATGTACTATTAACTCACTGGAGTTCATACTATTTAGATACATTAAGCTCTGACAATGTCTATATTTATAAGACTCATAATGATACGCTGGTTTGAGCAGATCAACTGGTAGCACTGCATGAACTAACACTAAATAATATCAGTATAAATTAATTGTGTCCAAGAGCACATGTAATGTCTCTAATACCAATGCACTGTCTGACAATAGTAGGATTATTTGTAAGCTAAAGAATACAAATCAGAAGAGATCATTATTTATTATAGAGTTGAAACTGGACATTGGATCTGTCTTTATTCATTATTATGGTATTAGGCATGAGCTATAGTGGATCAGCAGAATTTAGTATTGAATATTTAAGTGCCAAGTGCTGTAAATGCAGTATCATAGCATAAGAGACATTAGTTTATATTTTAATATTATGAATATTTCTTACTTAACCAAAATTTAGTCTTCAAAAAAGTTATAATATAGATATTGAGAAACTCCTGATGTTATTTGATAGCTGTCTATTCAGTATTTTGTCTATGATCAGAATTATGGAATTTTGATAGTTTTTATTATATTATATACTGAATCATTGTTATATATTATGCCATTTATCAAAGTTTGCTTCCAAGTGCCACATATTATTTATAGTAAGTCGACTCATGGTAGCAATATGAAAAACACTATGACCACCATGTGAGAGCTTGGTAGTAGGTGTCAGACACACAATTAGTTAATTAACAACCATTAATCAATTTTTCACAGTACATAAGATGTCTCTCACTGCCGATATCTGAAAATCACTGTCCACTTGCTTATAGCATCACTGTCTGAAATTTATTGCATCTACTGGCAAGTGTGTCTTTTTTTGTGCATAAATATCTTAAGATAATCATTGTCAGGAATGGCTAGATAGCTTATTTACAGAAGCAAAATGATCTGTGACATGATATTTATGTTTTCTGAAGTCCTTCAGTCTCTCAAAAGTCAGTTATTTAAAAATTATTTAAATAATGATTCATTAAATATAGTGTGGACCAAAGATGATGTTACTGTAAAAGATGTGGCTAGTATAGTAAAGCTTATGATTAGAATACATGTATTGTCTTAGTCTCAACTTCATTACCAAGGGACTAGATAGTTGCTTTAAAGATATTCAAACATTTTTGATATATCAAACTGTGATAAATTACTATCTACTCTCTCATACAAGTATGGTTTCAAATCTTTTGATTGATGAAGTTGTCTGAAGACCTTTTAAACAATATATATAATTTTTCTAAAAGAGTTTTAGGTATCTAGTGTTTATTTTATTGTATTTTCCTTGCTGTCTCTTAATATATATTTGAGAAATTACTAAATAATTAAGTAACTTTAGAGATTACTATTAAAAATGAACCTGCCATGAGGACAACAGCTCCTTATATTGAGGGAGTAGAGGACTCAATCTGATTAATTATCTCTTTTTGGGCATGGGCAATGCCTATAAGAAAAGTGTAACATTATACAATCAATATTACCACAGTATGAATAACAAATGTATAAAGATTTTGTATTTCTTAAAAAAAATCTGGCCAAACTTGCATTCTGTTTCATTTAAATAATAATTCACTGCAAAGACACACTTTGACAAGTTTTCTTCATAGAATACAAGCAGCTACATGTTTTACACCAATCTCTCTATATGAACTACTTGTCACAGATAGGCTGTATAGCCCTATTATACAATTTTTGATTGGATACTCATTTCAGCTTCACTTGTACAGATATAATCACACACAGAATTTGAAATAACTAGGCTTTACTCATTCCCACTCTCTTTTATTAATTATACTGCTGTGAAGATGACCAATCATCAGCTTATAAAAATCAAATTCTCTCTTGATATAAGTGTTTTTTTCTCTAGTTAATAAGAAAATCATTTCTAGTAGACTAATTAGGAAAACAGAAAGTGATGAAAGATATCAAGATTATTGATCTATATGATATTTAAGGTAATCTATTAGCTATTATGTTTCCAGTCCAGTACTCAATTCTCAATACAGATGAATGAAATCTTTGTTGGTAACAATCAGAAAAGATAGTCATTATCATTATCTACATATCTCTCATGAAGCTATTAAAAGTGAGTTAAATCTACTCTCATTCATTCATGAAATTGCTTTTAGGCAGGATATCTATTTGTTGATAAGGATAAAAATTTTCTGGGTTTTTTGATCTCAGAAACTTCTCTAATCATCAATGACCATCTCAAATAGCTTCAAGATTATCTTGATTTGGAGATGTTGATAACTATATAGTTTCTACCAACTCTTCTATCAATTTAGGTGATATCATACATGATATTAATTTGATACTATGACATATAGGAACATATAGGAGATAGGAGAAGCTTATACAATATATTCTCATTATCATATGTAGGTTAAGTATTCTATTGTTCAATTATAAGTATTTGTATTTATAGTTTTCCACAAGTTTCTGTCTCTTTTTATTTTTCCTGGCTTTAGCCACTTGTTTACCAATCAGTGAATCACTCAAATATGTTTGTAAGCATGTCATGAGATTGGTAATAATCTGATTTTTAAGGACTTTGCTGTGACTCATCATGTTTTGTCATAATTTATCATTGATATGCTGCTGGTCCTCTTCCTTGTGCTTCTCCCTATTAGCCTGAAGTCAAATTCTTCTTCTTTCCTTGTCATCATCATGATATTCCTGGGATGTAGGAAGATTATATTCACACATGGCCTTCTGCTGATGCTCCTTCTACTCACAAATTCTTTGAGTCTGGCAGCACTAAGCTTCCTCTTCCTCTTCCTCTTGCTATGCTTGCAGAACATCTTGATTCTGTCTATTGATGCACTCAGCTTCTTGTTGCTGGATGCAAAGAGCCTCCTGAGCATGTCTATTGATGTGCTGAACTTCTTCCTGTTGAATGTGAAGAGCCTTCTGAGCATGTTCTTTAATATGCTCAGCTTCTTGCTACTGTAATTGCTGCAGAATCTACTGACAATAAAATTCCTCCTATGCTTGTCTTCAGAACAAATCATCTCTAATATACTCTACCCTATATATGGGAGCAACAGGAGGAACAGGAGAAATAGGATCATTATTAGGAAAATGAGGCTGTGGTGGAGGATGGTCAACTGCTCTGAGCTCATCTTGCACCTGCTGTCTTATTTCACCCCTATCCTGTTGTCAATAAAGATTGCACTGACAGCATCTCTCATTATAAGCAGCATTCATTTGCTCATTCAAGCAAGCATATCAATACAAGGATGATAAGCATGCTGCATATGTGCAATTACATTTCATGGCAAACTGGGATATTGCTCTATCATGCTTCTGTTGAGACTGCTGATCATTCTCCAGCATAATCTATTCTTCAATTCTAAATGGTGTGAAGTGAAGTGCAGACATTAGTATTATGCACATCACATATATGAAATAGTTGACAACTCATGGTAAAATTTCATCCAGATTCATAGTTGAAACCATTGTTTAGTAAGCGCAATTAAAGTCAGATCAAGTTGGCTGAGCTCATTAATTGAGTCAGATTATTGCGTATTTCTATCTATTTCATTATGAAAAGACCCACAAATGATGTAATACACTTTATAATGCTTGGCTGCAGAGGAAGGCAATTACCTGAAAATGCATTCAAAAGCAATTGTGTAATGGTTTGTGTTGTCATGCTTGTCATGCTTTTGCTATTCTCATTGCCTGTATTCCCCTATGAGAGAAAAATTGAGTTGTTTGTTTGTGTATTCCCTGCAGTGCAGTGGGCATGTGGGTCACTGTCCACTATATTGTGTTTGGCAGTAAATTTGGACTTGGTAAAATTTTCACTCTCAAAATTTCAAAATTTCAACTTTCTTGATTTTCGTAGTCTCAATTCACAAACTTCATTACAAACATAATAGGCTTAAGTAACAAGTTAGTGTGTAAGAAAATTGGACCATCTCAATCTCAACCTCAAATTTTTTTTCAACCTTTGACTTTTCACTTTTCACCTCATGTGAGAATGCCATGCGAGGTTCAAGCAAGCTTAGCAAAAACCACATGGTCTTTGGCGAAATACGTGAAATAGGTATAAACCACGCAAGAAAGTGAGTGATGGGAAAAACGGCTCTTTCTTATTCTTTAGATGATGTACTTTAATTACTTTATCAAATATAATGAACAAGTATATACTACCCCTCTGGCTATTAAGTAAACTTATGTTCATCCAGAATCACATAATCTAGTCAATACTTGCTATGTTAAACAGCCATCCAAATTTGAGGTTCTTCTGAGCAAGATACTTGATTAAAATGGGCCCAAATGCAGTATGGTCCTAGTAAATATGGTTGGGCCACCCAGATGTAGTATATACTAGGGCATTGGGGTATTGTCAGATGTGGCTGAGCCCAAGTAGGAGTAGTATATATCAGAGTACCGAGTATATATTGATAAGCCTGGATATTTGAATCTTAGTAGACATGTATTTTATGTAATACCCAAGTTGGTAAATTTGATGGGGTGGTGCTTAGCATACTTGTCTCTGTTCCACCAACTGATGTAGAAGTTGCTAAATACAATAAGTTATGGAAATTCATATTGAACTTGCTCATATGAAAATTTGACTTGTGGTGAAAGAAAAACCTCCCTTGTGATTGGGCTCCAGCGATGTCTTGTTATTTAATAGTCTTATATAGAATGTGTGTATAGAGACAGCACAACTATACAGAATAAGATTTCTTGCCAGTCCTTAAGTATACAGTCTATGACTATTCCATTTTTTGTGGTAGATAATGTGCTGATTCTTTGAGAGGAATTACCTTTTCTTTTTATAGCAACCTATAGTCACAAACAATAATAAAACAATAATACAACAGTTATAAAATCTGTTAGATATGTTTCACCCTAGTAGATCATGTTTCAACTTTGTCAAATCTCCCTTGATGTGAAAGAGAGCATTTGTGTCATAGACATACAGCTTAGATCATAAAAAAAAGTACATACATATATATAGATACCTTTGTATAATGCTATACAACTTAAGAATAAACTGATCTTGCCTGGGTAGACTCTATTTCTGGTAGTACACAGCCTAAGATATGACAAATTATGAAGGGAGGTGATTGAGGTGTATGAGGGTGGTGCAGGATAGATAGCATGCACCATGGTGGGTTTGCCAAAGACAATGCCAGAGGGTTTGAAGATATGAGAATAAAAACAAAACAAATATAAAACTATAGGTAGAAGGGCAGATGAATGAGAGCCACCAAGCTTTGTTGCTCAGATTACCTACTAAAGGTGTGCCCTTGCAGCTTGGTGGCCTCTGGTTCAGATCTCCTACTGAAGATGTTTCTGGCCAGGAGGAGGAAATTAAAATAAAGCAAAAATAATGGCACTTACCAACCATTGGACAAGGTTAGCAGTAGGGTGGCAAGATGTAGATGGCAGAAGTGTCAGTGGTAGAAAGAGCAGCATGAGCAAGAAAATATCAAAGCAGCTGGCTTTCAGCGCATAAGACTCTGGTAATAAAAGAAAATTACTGATCAAAGCAGCTGACTTCCAGTACACAAGATACTAGTGAACAAAATAAAGTAGTGATGCTAAATATGAAAATTTATTGCTGGCATATATATGCATATGACAAACAATATGTTAATAAAGGAGATCAACAAAGTGCATTTTTGGGAATTTATTGATTTCATTCACTTTCAGCCAGTGAGTATACTAGCTATTGTGATTACTAACTATCACAGAGAGCCTAAAGCTTTCACTTGATCTCACGAACAACACTAAACCCATCATCTTTCTCTAATCGGTCATCTCCTTCAACATATACTTCCAACAGATTGATGTAGAGGGGGGAGGACTTAGTGTTACAAAGATAGGCTTGTATACTGTAGTTGTAACAGTTGGTTTGAGGACAGTAGATGGGGCTGTTATAGATACATCCAGTTTGCTTTCAGGCTCTGTAATGCTATCAGACAGGTGCACGGACAGCAGGTGCGATTGTTGTAGGTGCATCTTGTTTACTTTTGGGCTTGGTGATACTATCAGAGTTGTAGATACAAGCTAGGACTGGTGCAGGTGGGTCTAGTTCATTTTCAGGCTCATGCTATCAGAGTTACAGACATGAGCTGAGAAAGGTACCAGGACAGGTGCAGATGGGTCCAGTTTGCTTTCAGGCTTAGTTGCACTGCCAGAGTTATAGATACAAGCTGATGCACTGGCAGGTGGGGTACAACACTAAGCTTAATTTAATGAAGGTATAATGTAGAAAAGAATCAATCTCACTCAGGTAGTAGTTGTGGTAAGGTTATCAGAGATATTCGATGAGCAAATAGAGACCAATTTTTTGGATCTAACATGAAATCATTCAAAGGTGTCATGACTGGGATATTAGAGCAAGTGCTAGCATCATTTGAATCAAAACTACATCAATATTATCACAATGTAGACTTGTAATGATACATAGCTATTGAGGTTAGGATCAGAAGATATGGATATATTGAGAAAGCTTTTGACTGCTGATGGTAGCATACTGACAATGGACTTGGAGAGTTTTCTTTCTTGACCTGTAACTTCATCATAACACGCACCTTATCTTTGTACCACCAGCATCATCATGAACTTCACACCAACTGCATACAAGTCTTCTACCTCTCAGAGCCACCACAATCTTTTGTCTTCTTTATTGTATAATTCTAGTTCTCTCCTTAATCAAAAGTACTTAGGCTCTTCTTTGAGCCTGTTAACACCAGAAACAACCACTCCTTCCCCTCTTCTGAATACCTTTGGTCTATCTCAAGATTCTTTTCTAGATACCAATCAGAATAATCTTAATCAGCCTCAACATGTGTCCTTGGCCAAGGTGCAGAAGTTGTTATCATATCCAAGGAAGTATGGCAATCACTCATATAGATCTGCACTCAGATCATCACCTTAATATGGAATCAGTCAACACTTTGTGCAACTTTATACTTGGGGTAATCAAACATATTCCACTTGACTTTGGTAGAGGTTCTATGTTTTTCCAAGTCCAGACAACTGAATATGTGAACTTTGAGATTCTTCTTGGTTGCTCATTTTCACTCTCACTTCTTTCACACTTTTGATCTCTCTGACAGGAATCAGGACATTCTCATCATGAATCCTAACTTATATTAAGAAATGCACATTCCTACCCTGCCTTTGGTAAAGAATTGCCAGACTACAACACATGGTGCACTTTGTACTGAGATGACACATAATCATATGTATGTCAATGTATCCCAGCACACTCATATTGTTCTTCTCTCATATCATTACTTGTCTCTTCCACATTTCACATGTTACGTACATCTAACATCTACTAGCACTGTTTTTAGCAAGACAACTATTATTGCTTTTTACAAGTGTTATCATTATAATCTCATTCAATATGCACTAGTTTATAAGCCAGTCGCAAAGAAGGTTCACAGCTCACACTAATGCAGTACAAGTATTCCAAGGCAATGTCACTTTCATCCTCTAAGATGAAATTCCCAATTACACGCTTCCCTTTATAGCGCATAAAGCATGCCCACTAACCAGCTCAACACTTCTAACATCGTGATTGGCTTCATCCTGTTGCAAGTAGATGTAGATGGAAAGCACTATCCTAATCACTTTGGTTCTATTGTGCTGAATGAGATGGAGAGTTGCTATTCTTAAGCAAAGTTAGGGTCTATACCATAATATGGTGCAATAATGAATAAGATGCAAAAATACATACCAGTGAGACCTGCTGAACAATGGATGGATGTTCCTGAATGATAGGACAACAAAAGTGTGGGAAAGTAGCGCAAACATCACATGACACATGGAAAATATTGCTTCATATAGCAATAGCTAAGGAAAGCATGGGAGAATGATGCTACAAGTTTGTGCTGTTAACTTGAGAGATATGAGCTGCAGTATAGACTATTACAGGTCTGTAAATATGCAAAGCTCTATAGTGTCCCTTATAAGGATGTGTGAGTTTCTCAATTCGCACAAAAGACCAGCTAACCTTTCAGATTATGATTTCACAGTGTTTGTCAATAATGCTGTACAATTCTTTATTCTAGAGAGAAACCTCTAGTGCAGAGAGCCTCATGGCAGGCATCAGCTAGTAGTGCAGCCATGCAAATGCTATCGCATTCTCAAGGAAGTACTATGCATATGTACTTACTGCTTTGCTTTTGGTGGCTGCATATCATTGAAGACATCAAGTGGTATATTAAAACCTGCCATGCATACATGCAAAGAAAATACTAAGTCACTAACCTCTTTTATTTTTAAACTCCTCTACAGATGGAGACCTATCACAGAGATTGTTACAGACAATGCACCCACATATAGACTAACAGTAGATGATCTCACGCACAAATACAACATCCACCCAATTCGCATTTTGCCCTACAACTCCCAAGCTAATAGTATAGTCAAGTGATGACACCACAATGTCCAGGAGGTCATCATCAAAAGTTGCGATGATGATGATGCTCACTGGTATCAGATTGTAGACTGCATATTCTGGGTGTAGGAGCATGAGGAAGGTCAAGTATAGAGAGGTCAAATAGTGATATTGAGTAGTGTGAAGAGAAGAGTGAAGAAGCAGAAGGTCAAGATGTGAGTGCCTTAAATGCATCAAAAGTCCACATTATATAAGCATAATGGCACTAATTCTTATGTCTCAAATCCACAAGACCAGGAACCAGCAATCAATGTACCCGCACAATCATATGAAAATTTCCATTGAAATGAGCCCATTCAGTAAATTTTTCCCATGCTTAACAGCCATCTATGTTCCTAACTCATGAAGTGTGATCAGGCAAGAAACGAGTGACATTGCAAATTGATGGTGACTAGCTAAGACAAAGGTAACATGAGTAAGCAAAGGGAAACTATGCTAATGATTGTTTGGAGCAAAGCCGGTAGGGCTTTCGATCAAACATGGAGGGGGCAAGAAACAAGCTGAGATACCCAGAATGTAATAGGAGTGGAATGATGCATCTAGCAAGAGCTTAAAACCCGACACCTAGAGGAAGTGAGTGACGACTTACCAAAGTTCAAGGAAATTATGACAGCACTAAATGCGTGAATAGTTCAAGGATGGGGCTGTCTTACAGGTAAGGAGCCAGTGCCACTGCATGCTGTCTGAGGTATAGTACAAAGGCATCATATTCCAGTGACCTATAGCTTTAACGCTTTTGAAAGGAACACCTCACAAGAGGTATTTGAGTGTTCCACCAATCTGAATACCATGGCCTTTCAGACCTTCTAGCCCCAAGTAATCTTCTGCTGACTAGATATTTAAGAAACTCTCCTCACGTTAATGGTCTTAAACCTTCAGGATGGCGCCAGCTAAAAAGATGGGCTGATGGTAGAGGGTTGTTAACAACAAGGTGCTGCTGTGAGGCTGCTTTGAGGTCTGCTGGTTCTGATTGCTCCACCTAGTATACATTTTCGCCATCTAACAACATCTTGGTGAAAGATAAATGAAAGACAGTAACCTTGAAGCCATTCCTGTTTTCTTCTTGTTGCATGCAGTCTACCCTTACATGAACTTGAGGGTTGTTGCAAAAGTTCTGAAGGGAGGTGACAGTGAATTCTCCTATTTGTATTATGGTGAAGAAGGATGTAGTTAGACAAGCGAAAACCACTGTATGTAAGGGGTGGTTTAAGTCTAAAGTGGAGCAAATGGTAGTGATGATGTCCACTGTGAAGGCAGCTTGTTTGGGACATTTTGATATTGGTGGCACCAGCTGTTTGGCTCCTTCTAAGGCTAGTGTGATTTTGCCCTGTTGTACGAGCCAGGATTGATCATGAAGCAGGTGCCATGCGCAGATTCTGTAGAAGTAATTGGCTAGGGTCTTACCAGAATACATTCCTGCACAGTAGGCAATGAAGGCTAGGAGTAGGATGGATGAAGCTAGGCACCATTGTTCTTTTGATATCCCCCAAGAGTCACAGAACATGTGGAATACCAGAAGTCCTGATCCGTATGTCTCCTATGTGCTCGTTGTGTGCGAGTATCTGAGTACTGTGATGATCCTATCAAGGTCAACCTCCGAAACACTGATGAGACAACCTGAGCTATTGAGTCTGGAGCATGATGATGTAGGTACCTAGAGACGAAGTTGTTCATGAGTCAGACAGTAAGGACAAAGTGGGGAAACATGTAGAGTCAACATTGCAGGATATGAACGTGGTTGAGTGCATGCACAAGTCAATGGGAGTGGGTTTGAACTTGCAAAATAGAAGGGATTAGTCCCACCAGGTGTCTTAGTCATGAATGAGTTCCTCTCCCCAGTTTCAATCCTCTGACCTGTCCATCTCCTCCCTATTAGTTCTATGATGGCTGTGGATGGTGTTGTTGGGTGGTGAGACAGACAAGTCTGTGTCAATAAGGTGTTTGGATAAGTCCCCTGGTAGTGCGACTGAGGGCAAGAGAAGACACTGTGGTGGGAAAACACCTCTGAAAGGACCATCTGCAGGGTTATCGACACTTGGGATGTACTTGAGGTGGAAGCTGACAAGGTTGTCAAGCTGCTCAAGTTGCTGATAGATGCGTCTGAAAATAAGGTTGGTCTCATGGTTGTGACCTCATCCCATCTTCCAACTAAGCATAATAACCTGGTTGTCGCAAAAGACATGGAAGTAGGAGGGTGCGTTGTTGTTAAGAACCATGCCGGGGGGTCGGATTAGGAAGGAAGGGCTTGGCCTCAGCTCGTACGCTGTGCCCCTTACCCGAGTACGTGCCCCACATTTCGGAATGAAGTCCAGAGGACATCCAATGAAGTTCAGTTGAACATCCAAAGGTAAGGTAACTCTGGTGGAAGAGCCCAGAGGACTTCCGGAAAGCGTGGGAAAGTCCGGATATGATATCCGGAACTGTAGGAACTCGTCCGAGACCATATCCAAAGCGTGGGAACTAAATCCGGACGTACGTCCGGAAATAGGAAGGCTACTTAGAACAAGTCCAGAGGTGTGGAAAGAGTTAAAGACTACTTCAGGATAAATCCCAAGTAGAAACCAACAGAGGAAAGGCTGCAGCGGACTATGTCCGAAGCAGAAGGGAACAGGATGGGATGTCCGAGATTGGACCAGAGGAAGAGTGACAAAGGATGTCCGGAGGAACACAGGATGAGGGATGCCTATCTGGACGCAGTCCAGGATAGTCATGGATAAGCAGAGGATAACGAATAGCTATCCGGATGAAGTCCGGAATAGTTACGGATAAGCGAAGGACGAAGTAGAACTATCGGAATGAAGTCCGGAATAGTCAAGGATAAGGAATGACAAGGAATAACTATCGGACAAGGTCCAAAAGTAGCGGAGGTTAAGTAAAGACAAGGATTAACTATCGGACAAGATCCCAGATAGCTAAGGATAAGGAAAGACTAGGAATAGCTATCGGACATGGTCCGGAATAGCTTAGGATAAGGATGGACAAGGATTGACTATCGGACGAGGTCCGAAAGTATCGGAACATAAGGAAAGACTACCGAAAGGTAGAGTCGGAGCATAAGGGATTCAATCCCTAAGACAAGAGAGATGGAAATAACGTTAATATTCGAACTGAGGTACTACAAGTATGTACGGAGGTTTATATACTAAGGCTTGAGGCTATGTACGAAGTATAAGCAAAGACTATCGCTAAACAATGAAAGCCGGAAGTTAGAATCACAAGTAAAACGAAACAGAAAACATAACTAGAAATGAAACACAGGTAAACGGATCATGGAATGTAGTCGGATATTAAGGATTACCGAGAAGCCGGAAGTAAGGAATACTGAATAATGGAAAAGGCTGTGATAACGTTATATGCACAGGAAAGCTTATTGTATAGTATTAGAAATGGAAATGGACATCAGACCGGAACTGATATAGGTCCGGAAGTCCGGATCTGGAGCGCGGGAAAGTAGTCCGGATATATCCGGACAGGTTCCGGAAGTCTAGAGATCCAAAGATCCGAAGATTCAGGGGTCAGGGGTACAGGCTGGCTGTAGCATTCAGAAGGCTAGACATCAAGTTGGATGATGGACGGAGGTAGCAGGGCTGATCCTACTGAAGTATAGCATGTGCAAAGGAAAGGATGGTAACAATAGGGATGGGAAATGGGGTCTGGAGTACGGGATATGACAGTTGTTGTTGATGAAACTGTTGAGGATGGTAAAAACAAGGAGCTTGAAGCCAACGGCTTTGGCCCAACCAATGTCTTGTTGTCCATCGAGTGATCTCCACCTGGGCTGAAGAGTCCAGGCCCACCAATGTCCATTGATAACAATTGCAACTCTGATGGATGTGCTCGCGTCTGAGAAAACGTGAAGATTGATGAGGGATGGGGGTTAGGGGATGAGACATCCAATGAACAGTTTGGAGAATGTTCTCTCCCACCAGTCGAGATCCTCCTCAAGGTGTTTGATGGCATGGTGTGGCATGAAAGGACTATTACTGCAGATTCTGAGCATGGTTTCCATTGCTATGAGATATGCTCTTCCTGTGGGTACCACCAGGTAGGAGTGCAGCAGTTTTCTGTACAATCATTGTATATCGAGAAGGATGTGTGTGAGTGAGACCACCACTCTGTAATCATGGCAAGATACTTTGTTTTCTTGGTTGCCGAAAGTTGGACCATGAGTTTCGCCAGATTCCACATGAGCCCCAGGTATAAAACCACAAGGGTAAAAACTGTGTCTTTGGTGGGCTCCCAATGAGAAGGAGATGTGATTGATGTTTATGAAGCCGAATAGGAATTGGAAGTCATTTTCTGAGCATGGGGATGATGACGAGAGATCTTAAAGTGGGAAGGAACAGTCTTTGATGTAAATGTCAAAGGAGCTGTCCTTGTATACTGTCCCTTTAAACCACAAGCGCCCTCCTGACTAGAGTTGGCCATTGGGCACCAGAGCTGCTTGAGCATGTGCTCGAGAGAAATTGTAACTCTCCAGGGACTCGCGCTGTATATGAAAGAAAAGATGGTCATCCACCCATTTAACCATGGGCCCAAGGCCCTCTGTACGAAAAATGTCAACTCTTGCATCAGTGATGTGTCCATAGACACTGGCAGAAGGCCCCATACCAAAGGAGACACAAGTGTCTGCACAGAAGTCTCCTCCTGAAAGACGAACAACTGCAGCTGGCCATTGCGAGTGATGCAACAGTACAGTTCTGTAAGCTTCCACAATGTTGCAAGTGGCTGCTTGAGATCCTGGTGGTAGGTTCTGTATGATGGTGCAGACAGTGTTGAAGGTGCCCCAGGTGCAAAAGAAATCATCTGAGTTGAGGCTGGAATTGATAGACGAATTCAGGTGCTCAATCAATATGGCATAAGGAAAGGAGAAATTCTGTATGACTTGAAATTTTCCTAGCTTGCCTGGTTTTAGGATGATAGAGATAGGAGATGATTGGAATGTGCTGAATAGAGATAGTAATTCTTGGTGTGAGAATGGACCAATGTAACGTCCAGTACTGAGTTTGCAAGTGAGAATGGTCTGGAAGGCTTCGAGAAAAACAATGGACAAGGAACTATTAGCAGGAGTTTGGGTGGTGTAGATGCGGGGGATATCAATGTGGAGACTGTGTTGAAGGCCTCGTGGTATGTTCATATATTTCACAAGTAGATTAAAAGAGCGTAGTTTTGTCTCCCAGACAGAGAATTTATATGGAGTGATTGGGTGTGAGTGTCTGAGCGTGAGGGCAGTTTTGGGCTCCATGAGTGGTTGCAAGACAGCCTGAGCAGATGTGATGTTCATTGTGAGTGTGGCTGGAACAGCTACCAATGTGCTGCCAATTGATGCACAGAGGTTTGTCGAAGCGGCATAAGAGAAGATATTTATTGCTGTGAGTGGCAACTGCAGGATGGCATATACAGGACCTTATGCTGCCCTCGAACAATGCGCTGTGTGTGGTACTTCTCGATGGGATCAAGCCAAGCTTGCAGCCAGCAGTGGCCGAATGAAGGTCGCCGCACAAAAATTTTCAACCATACCATTAGCCCCCCAATTACAAGCTCTATATTGTCATCCAGACAGCGCGCGCGACATGCAATATCTTCACAAGCGCACACAGGAAGTACTGATGGAACTTAGGGCAACAGGTACCATTCCTGTCATTGAAGATGTTGCAATGGGTTGGGACTATCTCACTGCGGTGATTGATGGAGATATCAAGGAACGAGACATTGTGCTCATGGTCTCATTGGATGGTGCACAACTCTACGAGTCTAAGCAGTCAGACTGCTGGATTTATATGTGGGTCATTTTAAACCTCACACCCGACAAATGATACCGCAAAGCACATGTCCGTCCAGGCGGATTCATACCTGGGCCGAATAAGCCGAAGAACATCGACTCCTTCCTCTTTGTTGGAATGCATCATCTCACAGCCATCCAAAACGAAGGCCTTCATGTGTGGGATGTGTCCCGTGATGCAATGCATATCTCCAACATCCACCTTATATTCACAATGGCTGACGGGCCTGGACTTGTCTATTGGGATGGAATGGTGGGCCACAGTGGGAAGAATGGGTGTCGGCTCTATTGTGGAGTACAGGGCCGAAGAAAAACCCGCGGGACTCGTTACTACCCAGCGCTGTTGAAGCCAACTGATCAATCGGTCATTGGGAGCAACCATCCAGACATCGATGTCTTCAAAATTCCACTAGGAGGATCTGACGACTACAAAACCAACTTAATGCGACTTGTTGCATCTCCAAATCAGCGCCAGTACGACATCAGAAAAACGGAGACAGGTATAACTAAGCCTCCTCTTATCCTTGGCCTTAGGCCTTCTTGCACACTCGGAGTCCCAATTTGCATGACGACGGACATCATGCACCTCGCGGCAAATCTTAGTGATCTCTTATTGAGTCTCTGGCGTGGAACATTGGACTGTGGACCATCAGACGACATCGAAACTTGGGACTGGGCTGTCCTCATGGATGAAGATGCCTGGACGATACATGGAGCAGCAGTCGAGAATGCTGGACCATACCTTCCCACATCATTTGATCGCAAGCCTTGTAATATCTCCGAGAAGCTTAACACAGGCTATAAAACCTGGGAGTTTCAACTGTACATGTTCGGCCTCGCACCTGCACTGCTCTACGACATTCTACCTCGAAAGTACTGGTCTAACTACTGCCAACTTGTACGTGGATTCCAGCTTATGTGTCAACTTCGCATCACAGCCCAGGAACTTGTCCATGCCCAAGCACTTTTATGCTGCTGGGAGCGGGACTTTGAATTATTGTATTATCGTCGCCGAGAAGATCGCATCCACTTCATCCGTCCATCTGTTCATCAAACCAATCACCTTGTCTCGGAAACAGTGTGCAAAGGCCCATCCATATGCTACGCACAGTGGACCATGGAACAAACAATAGGAAATTTGGGTCAAGAAATCTGCCAGCCCTCAAATCCTTTTGCAAACCTCTCGCAAGAAGGAGTTCGACGCTGTCGTGTAAATACCCTTCTCTCCATAATGCCCGAGCTCGACAATTCATGCCAAGGCCATCCAAATGGTTCAGTTGATTTGGGAGATGGGTATGTGCTTCTTCGCAAGCGAGAATGATACACAAAAATCCCCGACGACGCAGATGCACAAGCAATCACTCATTATCTTGGTGCTCGTCGCATGCTTCCTCGCATCAAAAAATGGGCCCGACTTTTATTACCCAATTGTTACAGTGACCCCATCATTTTCCCATCAGACACTGCCTTCTTGATCGCCGTCCTTGCGTTTGCCTCATGTATCACTTCTTTTTCTCATCATCACTGCAGAAGCTGCGCTTCTTATCTCTAACATCATTCCCTTTGCCCTATTTCCTTTCTTGTACTTCTTACCCTTTGCCCCAATGGTCCGTGCATCTTCCTCCATAAGTATATAAACCCTACTTCGTACTCTTGTATTCTCTAACTTGAATCTACTTGGTTCTCACCGATACCTGATCTCCTGAGGGAGCCATTAAACTCTTAACTCTAGCTTCTGAGGAAGGCTAGTCTGAACCTTTGATTAGAAGACTTGACTTCGGTTCTATCCGCTGTCTCGTCTAGAACCTCTGTCACGAACTCCTATATTGGATTGACGGAGTAGAACTATCCAAGTCGTAACACCAATAAGCAGATTGCTCGCTCGGCTTGGAGAGAGACCACCAAAGCGCCTGAGCAAGTGCGAATGTCACGCAATGTGAAGGTTAGTTCACTTTATTTCAACATCTTCTATGTACTAATTCATTATAGTTTAAAGTTGGGGGACAGTTTCGCTTCGGTGAAGTACGATATTTTACTAGACTTGCAGTCGAGGCAGAAGATGCCAATGAGGATGGCGACAATGAAGACAACTGGCGTTTTTTGGACGTCGCTGTGATCCAAGCGTATTCACTTCCTGACAAAGCTCTCCTGCAGCTTTCTTCCCAGATGGTCACATCCTGTACCCGCTCCGAGCAAGTCTTGGCTATTGATGTTAAGGATATTGTCAGCGTAATTGCTATGATTCCACACAAACCAAAACTTCCATCAGGGCTTACAGAGGACCGTTTTTTCATGGTTGAAAAGCCATGTTTAGATGTATCAGATCTTGGAGTTCGCTACAGTGCATATCATGACAAGGACAATGAGGACAATGCTGATGATACTAGAATTGAGTGAACATTATTTCTAAAACTCATAGTTACAGTTTCTATAGTTCAATGAATTTTTTCTATTTCTACATACAAGGAATGCAAGAGCTGCATACTGTGTGCTCTGATCACCAAGTGCACACGAAATATCCCCAATGATGCCAACAGCAACTATGCACAGTTGTGTATCCTTGTGTACTTTGAGGGTGGGATATCTCAACACGAGTGGGGAAGAGACAGATAACGAAGGGGAATGGGACAGGGTGGTGATGGGCGGTGGTACTTTGTCTAGGAAAGGTTAGTATGGACCCAAAGGATGAGGAGGAAAACTTACCTACAGTGATTGCCTTGCTGTGCATTGGCTGTGGAAGGTGTAGGTGGTGGCGAAGATATGGAGGGAGCCTGAGGCGGTTGAGGTGTATGAGAGGGTGAGGAATAGCGTGTCCCATGGTGGAACGGCTGAAGCCAGAACCCCCACAGCTGTATCACGGGTAGCCCTGTCAGCGACAAATAGGGCAGCAATGTCAACTTGACTGTCAACAGGGCCCTTGAGAGAAGCGATATGCGGCAGCAGGCTGCGACAACTGAGACGTGGAGGGGGAGATGACCGACAAGTTTGACATTTCCGTTTGTCGCCAGCCCACTGTTAGCAGATCCTTCGAGACGCTGGGGGTGTCCCTGCAGACAATGTCATAATGATGTCAGGAGATGTTGAAGTCTGCCGGTAGACCGAGAGCAGGCTCGCATTAAGAAAAAAATTAGTCAGGAGTAGGAGACCCGCTTCCACCAGTTTGATGATCCCCGGGCAAAGGTGTGAGCCTCTTGGCTACTACTCATAACACCCCAGGGTAGTGAAGAGCTGCGATGACCTAAAGAAAAGAGCAAAGCCACATCAAACAATTAACTTGAACGCTTATGTAATAACTTCCCATCAGTTAACCAAAGAATACCTCCAATTGATATACCTCTTGTAAACTCACACATATTCCATGGCTTCATCCAACGTTATCGGCTGTGCAGACAGCATTCTACTCGAGGACAATGTTATTGTAATGGATGTCGAGAATCTCCTCGTTGGATGGCCAACCTATGAAGTAACATTCACACCGCAAAATCCAGGACCTGTGGTGAGTGGATGTCCTATTCACATTTTATTATATGCTAACAACTATCTGATAGAAACTCATCATTCGGCTCAAGGATGCTGTCAAACTCATTCACGTCGAGGACTCAACAGACAGCGAGGCTGAGCTGTTACTTGCAGGCAATCGAAAAGGACGAAAGAGGACGTCTTCCGATCACAAGAATAAGAAAATCAAGACGTAAGAATCAATCTTCTCGCCCCGAGTTCCTACTAACATGCTTACAGTGACTCAATCATTAATTCGAACAAGATTGCAGAAGATCTTGCAGCCCTCAAAATAACATCTCCAGCTTCCAGGTAGGGTTTGCTCTTATCACCTTGATTATTCAAACTAATGGAAATTTATCTACCGAAGTAACTCATTCAAAGCAAACCCTGTACGTTTGGTAGGAATCCACAATGCTCTCGCCAATACATCCTTCAAACGACGCAAGTTTGGTGATGGCTTTGACACACCGTGGCCTCCCTGTCGCCACCGCACTATGAGAGACATTGAAACTAGCGAAGAAATCTCCAACTTTTACATGCTTAGGGCATTGCCTGGTGCTGTTGTGGCAGAATGTTAAGAACCATGCTGGAGGGTCGGATTAGGAAGGAAGGGCTTGGCCTCAGCTCGTACGCTGTGCCCCTTACCCGAGTACGTGCCCCACATTTCAGAATGAAGTCCAGAGGACATCCAACTGAAGTTCAGTTGAACATCCGAAGGTAAGGTAACTCTGGTGAAGAGCCCAGAGGACTTCCGGAAAGCGTGGGAAAGTCCGGATATGATATCCGGAACTGTAGGAACTCGTCCGAGACCATATCCAAAGCGTGGGAACTAAATCCGGACGTACGTCCGGAAATAGGAAGGCTACTTAGAACAAGTCCAGAGGTGTGGAAAGAGTTAAAGACTACTTCAGGATAAATCCCAAGTAGAAACCAACAGAGGAAAGGCTGCAGCAGGACTATGTCCAGAGCAGAAGGGAACAGGATGGGATGTCCGAGATTGGACCAGAGGAAGAGTGACGAAGGATGTCCAGGGGAACACAGGATGATGGATGCCTATCTGGACGCAGTCCAGGATAGTCACGGATAAGCAGAGGATAACAAATAGCTATCCGGATGAAGTCCGGAATAGTTACAGATAAGTGAAGGATGAAGTAGAACTATCAGAACAAAGTCCGGAATAGTCAAGGATAAGGAAGGACAAGGAATAACTATCGGACAAGGTCCAAAAGTAGCGGAGGTTAAGTAAAGACAAGGATTAACTATTGGACAAGATCCCAGATAGCTAAGGATAAGAAAGACTAGGAATAGCTATCGGACATAGTCCGGAATAGCTTAGGATAAGGATGGACAAGGATTGACTATCGGACGAGGTCTGAAAGTATCGGAACATAAGGAAAGACTACCGAAAGGTAGAGTCGGAACATAAGGGAGTCAATCCCTTAGGACTAGAGAGATGGAAATAACGTTAATATTCGAACTGAGGTACTACCAGTATGTACGGAGGTTTATATACTAAGGCTCGAGGCTATGTACGAAGTATAAGCAAAGACTATCGCTAAACAATGAAAGCTGGAAGTTAGAATCACAAGTAAAACGGAACAGAACACATAACTAGAAATGAAACACAGGTAAACGGATCATGGAATGTAGTCGGATATTAAGGATTACCGAGAAGCCGGAAGTAAGGAATACCAAATATGGAAAAGGCTGTGATAACGTTATATGCACAGGAAAGCTTATTGTATAGTATTAGAAATGGAACTGGACATCAGACCGGAACCGATATAGGTCCGGAAGTCTGGATCCGGAGCGCGGGAAAGTAGTCCGGATATATCCGGACAGGTTCCGGAAGTCTAGAGATCCGAAGATCCGAAGATTCAGGGGTCAGGGGTACAGGCTGGCTGTAGCATTCGGAAGGCTAGACATCAAGTTGGATGATGGATGGAGGTAGCAGGGCTGATCCTACTGAAGTATAGCATGTGCAAAGGAAAGGATGGTAACAATAGGGATGGGAAATGGGGTCCGGAGTACGGGATATGACACAGTGAATGAATGTTGCTGATGCTCCGCAGTCAACAACAGTGGTGGTTTGCAATGATTTTCTGGGATGTATGGAGGAGAAGATGGTCGCCTGGACCCTGAATTCTTTGGTCTTTCCTACATTTCGTGCGATACGTACATCAATACAAGGGGTGGCTAACATTGCGGTAGGCCCCTGGTTCAAAAATCCACTCTTCTGAGAGTTTCATCGTCATCCAGCTCTTCGATCTTGCTGCTGGTTGCTTCATCATCAGGCGCTTCACGCCTTACCGACTGCCTTCCTCTTCTGGAGTCTCCATAGTCTTCATCATCAGGGGTTTCATGCCTTACCTGTGACTTTCCATAGTTATTCTTTCTGGCATCTCCGTTCTTGGGGTGGAAACAAGTATCGCCAGCTCGGTGTCCTTTCTCTCCACAGTAGAAGCAGAGTCCCTTCTGCATGCGTTCTTGCCTTTCTTTGTCACTGAGGCGGTTGACACGGTCGACGTCCATTGCATTGGGATCCTTTTGGTGAGTCAGGACGAAACGGGAGGATTGTTGGTTGTTGTTCCTCTTCTTGTTATGATCATCTCTAGATCGGTGGGAAACAAGAAGTTGGTAAGCGTTTTCAATCGCGATTACCTTCTTGACAATTCCATCAAGCGTGTCAGGGATATCCCCGGAGTTGCAGAGCTTCATCAGAAGTGGTTTGGCTAATCCTTGGAGATAGTAGTCCTTCTGGGCAGCGAAGTTGGTGATTCCTGCCTTCCTGCACAACTGCTTGAACGTTGCAGTGTACTCATTGATGTCTTCTTTTTGTTTCAAGTTGACAAGCTGGTGAAGAGCGGTTCCAGCTTCATCAATGGGGAAGAAGCTCTGTTTGAACTTTGTGATAAAGGCGTCAAAGGTTCCATAACCGTTCCTGGCTCCTTCGATTTGGGCGTTGGGGTTTTCTTCATTGGCGAAAGTAATGAAATCTTCCATCCATGTGGCTGCTGTGCCAGTCTTCATGAATGAAAGGGCGAATAGGACCTTCTTCTTCTCGGTGTTGTAGATTTCGTCATTGATATCTAGATAGGCGTTAATTTGTGCAAGGAACTTGGTGGCATTCTCTCTTTTGCCATCATAGTCGGAGGGCTGTCCGATCTTGATCTCGGTGGGTTTCATGTCGTCGTCTTCTTCGTCGAGGTCTTCGGGGTCTTCAGGGTCTTCTGGTTCTAGCGGTGGGGCGTCAGGGATATCTTCGTCTTTATCTAAAGGAACAGGTGCAATATTTCCGATAGAGGATAGGGAGGTTCTTCCTTCTCCGATAGAAGGGTTAATAGCGGATGGTCCTACGAGAGGTACTGCTCTGTCAAAGGGGTTCTGGGGTACTGGTGGTGGTGCAAAGGCAGATGACTCGGATCTGGTTCTGGATGCTGGTCTGGAATATGGGTGTGGTTGTCCAGTAGCTTGTGCAAAGCTATGCTGTTTCTTCTTAGAGGATGACGTCTTGTCGTTTCTTCAAGGTTCTTGGTGTCAAAGGTGGGGCCCTTCTGGTGGAAGGGTTCGAAAAAGAGAAACTTGAATCTTTTGTTATGACTTGGATAGTTCTACTCCGTCAATCCAATATAGGAGTTCGTGACAGAGGTTCTAGACGAGACAGCGGATAGAACCGAAGTCAAGTCTTCAATCAAGGGTTCAGACTAGTCTTCCTCAGAAGCACTAGAAGTAGAGTTCAATAGCTCCCTCAGGAGATCAGGTATCGATGAGAACCAAGTAGATTCAAGTTAAGGAATACAAGAGTACAGGGCAGGGTTTATATACATATGAGAAAAGGTGCACGGACCATCAGGGCAAAGGGGAAATGAGTTCAAGAAAGGAAATAGGGCAAAGGGGAATGATGTCAGAGATAAGGAGCACAGCTCCGCAGTGATGATGAGAAAAAGAAGTAATACATGAGGCAAAAGCAATGATGGCGATCAAGAAGGCAGTGTCTGATGGGAAAATGATGGGGTCACTGTAACACAGTATATGGATAAGCTAAAAGAACGTGGTATATTTTATCTGCCAACCGCAGCACATTTTAGTAGTAAGTTTTATGTGGATAAAGTTGGCATGTCAGACGGCACTGCATACACTTTTCACACTCATGTCTGTAAAGCTCACATGAAGGGAGAACGTGCGAAGGCAAGAAGGAAGGCGAAAGGGAAAAAGAGGGCACAAGTGCAGGCTGACAATCTCGAGTAGTCACAAGGTATGTCATTTTCTATGCCGCCGCGGATTGTACTCACTCCCTGATTCTATCTACTATTAGTTACCAGGGTGTAACTTAACCAAGGAAGCGGCCACAGTGCCTTCGCTGTCTGATTCAGTGTTTCTATGTTTCTTCGTGCTGTACATCTTGATGCACACACTTCACACTTCTAAGTCTTCTTTACTTTTTGGCTGTTCAAGTCCTTGATTTAGTACCCACTTTGATTTTAATGACATGATCGTTGACCATAAAGCTTGCAAATGGGTGACTATCTATTACAAAATAGAATAAGGAGGCTCCTTACCTCTTCTTACAAATCTAGGAG
This sequence comes from Suillus occidentalis, assembly GCA_016628085.1. Classification (NCBI taxonomy): domain Eukaryota; kingdom Fungi; phylum Basidiomycota; class Agaricomycetes; order Boletales; family Suillaceae; genus Suillus; species Suillus occidentalis. Next base: position 53,283 of record JABBWB010000251.1, read on the forward strand.
GACCCCTTGCCCTCACAACATCAACTTGCTGGCTGAATTCTCCACAAGACTTAAAGCTTGAGTGAGGACTTCAATAGAATTGATTAGTATCATGATCATATACCTGTTTTGGGACCCTTACGCCAGCTAGCTAATCACCAGTGCCTTGTTCTACCGAAGTAGCATGTTAAGTGACAGTCATCCGAGTCATTGCCTCGTTCTATCATCTGCAATATCATACAGGGATACAGTACTGCGCTCCCACGGCAAATCTCCATGTACATATATATGGGCTCCCTTAATGTCGGCCATTGGTTGGCCACGACAAATTTAAAGGGTATTCACCCTTCCTGGCGACTCGCAACATACCAAATATAGCTATGAAGGGTACGTTGGGTAAAGGGTTTTAATATTAGTACCGCGGCGTCGGAAGGACTACCTAGGTACGTATGGTGCAGTGATAGTTTCACCTGGTGAGGGTATTGAGTGGATTACTAACTGTGGTATCACGGGCTGGCGTGAAACTTAACTCCGCTAGTTCTCACACTATTATGCGCTTGCTCAAAATCACCACGACCATCCAACGCTGTTGATAAGAAAACCGAGCATGTCCTCCCTCGCTATTCCTTTCTCTCACAACGAATTCAGTGTTGATCATCATCTTGCAGTGTCTGATCTGTATGGAAGTGGCCACCAATCTGCGCAGAATGACACTCCTAGAAACAAGCGCCATCACCATGAGAGGATAATGGATCCCATACCCTTCAATCAACAATCACCAAGGACTCAGATATGTGAAGAAAGTTTCATTCATACAACACGCCTTCCCTCTGTAATATGCAACATGCCCTGTTATGCAAAACATGCTAGGTCAAGGTTCAATCCCTATCAGGAGGGGCACGGTCCTTCTGCCCTTGAAACCCGCTTCGTGGAAAAGAATCTTTTGAAGCGTAATGAGGCTGATTTGAATCTTGCAGATGTCCAGCAGGTATTGAGCATTATCAACATTCCAGATCATGTTATATTGACATTTATCATGTTCCCAGGGCAATGATCTATTTAAGAGGGGCATGAAGCATATGCCAGACGAGACCGTCTATCACGCTGTGATCACCAAGAAAGCTGATCTCGAGTTCAAGCACTTATGTGCTTTCGCATCAGCTTGGGAGCTCGAATCAGCTGAAAAGCATGCAGTTCTTCTTCAACAGATTCTCAAGAATCGTAACATGGATTATGTCGATAGCCTGGCAGAAGCTTCTGCGTTAGAAAGGATTTTGGTCAAGCGCAGCAGGAATCAGCTTGAAGACGATTTGGACTTCGTCATCGCTGCATACACTCATGATTTCACGGCCTTCAATATTGCAGACACACAATTCAAGCAACTGAAGGAGATCAGTGCTGAGTGGAAATTGCAGCTGCCCTTGGAGTGTATCTTGGATGTCAAGGATCCCTCCATAGTGGGGGAGAGATTGGGTCAAGAGCGAATGCTTGAAGAGGAGGTGATTGAGAAGGGGCTCCCCTCAGACATGCTAGCAAAGGGGCGGCTCCCCTCAGAGACGCTGGTGAAGGGACTCCCATCAGAGAAGGCGACTCCTGAGGACAACTGCAACTTGGTGCCACAAGTTGGGGAATACTTCCGGGACATGACAAGCTACTACTCGCAGCCCTCAGGGGATGCCATAAATTTCAAATGCGGAGGTGCGGAGAGTCTCTTGGTTACCTGAGGTTAGTGTGATCATCAAACTAGGTGTAGTGGTGGAGATGACAGTCACCCAACAGCTGCATGTGTATTTTCCAACATTCTTTTTACTTCAACACGACCGTCTGTCTCGCGCAAAGGGCATCGTCATTGCCAGTACAATATTTCAAGTTATTTATGCATAAACAATTCGGTTTATTATTACCAATTACCAATGTAGTTGTTCTAGCCTGTATTCGACTCTCATCATGATGTCTTGCATTTGTAGATCTACGCAGATTTACTTCCATAATTCCGAATGAGTCACGCCTGTCATAGCGTCCCGTTTAAGGTGTGGCCCCCGTTAACGTTCAAACAACGTACTACTAGTAAGAATGGCAAGAGTCGTGACTACCGCATTCAAGTTAGATGATGCTCATGCCGTCAGGCCACGTATACTCTATAGGTAATGCACGAACCAAGACGCTACTGGTACATCCAACTTATCAGAGTCACTCCCGAGCAGCAGCAGCCTTCCAAGCTTGAAGTTGATCACTGCTACGGCAATGGTGAAGAGTCGAATGTGTGGACTCGGAAAAATTTTATGCCTTCATATTCTGCTTTTGCTCTTCATCTTTAACCAACTTGACTCGGAACTGATGGTCACAACCGTATCGTCTGAGCCCTGCAATGCTTCAGGCTGCTTCTGGGAGAAAGGATCCAATGATACTGCCAAGGCCGATTCTTGGGGGTTAAGCAGGCATCGCGCAACATGTCAACACTATCGAAAATCTAGATATATAGCCAGTCAGAAGAGACTGGAAAGGGCGAGACAGGCAGCGGCCAGATGCACTGTGAGTCCGAGTCCAGTGCCTCCGAAAAATCAAGGCTCGGCCAGTTCCTTGGTGAGTCATCTTTTCCTGCTAGAGTCATAATCGTGTCACAAACAGTTTTGACAACACCATTATTGCATACCTCCAGAAATTCAAGTTATCACCCATCCGGCATGTGGAGAATAGCCGCAACCGCCCTAAACCCATTGTTCCATGCCAACCGTCAAGCAAGCATGAAACTCAGACTAGCGTCATGTTTCCTGGTACAGCCATGGCGGCCTTGAGTCTTGCCAGACACCTGGGGGATTCCTCGAACCCGGGCCAGCATCAAATGTCCGATATTAACGATAATCTTGAAAACAAGTTCCCTGGCCATGATGTTTTGGGTATGTCCAAGAGTTCGAAAATTTGTCGAATTTTAATCCACTGATTGTATTTTTTGCTCATCAGACGAACCTTCACGCCCTCTGATGTAAGGCTGAGGTAGAGTTCGGATGGGGAATGAAATGATGAGTCTTCGTTATGCGTTGAGGGACTTTGGGTGTGAGACGTATAGCGAGAGTGTTTCGATATCAAACTTTTGAACAGGGATTTAGGACGCGTCTATATTGCTCAGTTTCTAAGGTGTCAAGGACGAGTTTATATACATATTTTGAGTGGCTCAAGGATTGCGCATAAAGGGGAAACGAGGCATTCAGCGACAAAGGGAAGTGAAACATGTGATATGGTACGAGGGAAACCGACGTCAGAGTGTGAAAGTGTATAGTAAAACAAAGGAATGTGTCCGAATACGTTCGGATGCGAAGAGTAAAGCTCTTCGCATCTTCTGATGTATTCGGAGCGTTGTAGTTTTTTATTGAAGGTTGGGTCGGTGCGTAGAGGATAGGGCATCCTTACACTGAGGCGAATACCTAGGCCCTACCAAGACGTTTCTCTGTCTGACGAGGACGTCAATTATTCCGATAATATTGGTGTCACTCCCGCTCAGAATGCAGACCTGCTGCCCCAATCTAGGATCCGAAGAGTTTTACTGACGTTACGAGAAACGCTACAAACGAGCTTCAATTCCCTTGGACTTTGTCGACTTTACCCTCGTTGCCCATCTTTCGAGCCAGACAAATTCATTCCGTCTTCCCTGCTTTCGGCAACATGTCCAAGAGTCACGGAAGAGCCTGATCCAGCTGGCATCCTCCCACCTCCATACCCATTTCCTAACATGTCGATTTATCGACTCATGTCTTGGATGAATTCAGGGAGCAATCAGAAGTCTGAGACTGAAGTCACACGCCTCGTTAAGGAGGTAATGCTGGCGGATGATTTTGACATAAAGCACCTAGACAAGTTCTCAGTGAGGAAGAGTTTGCAAGAATTGGACAATGACCCTAGGGGGAGAAAGATAGAATTTCCGGATGACTGGACCCGAGCCGATATCACCATACAGATTCCTACGAAATTGAAGGGAGGTGATGCAATACCTTTTTCCGTTCCAGGATTACATTTTCACCCTCTCGTTGAGGTAATTCGATCAGCCTTCGCTGACGTTCAGGCGAGCGTGTTTCACCTCTCGCCTTTCAAGCGTCTATGGAAGGATCCGCTGAAGGACCAGCAAGAGTGAATTTTTGATGAGCTATATACTTCCGACTCTTGGCTGAATGCCCAAGATGAGCTGCAGAAGCTTCCAAAGGAGCCTGGATGTACACTGGAGTGTGTAATTGCTGGCCTCATGTTTTTCTCAGATGCTATGCACCTGGCAAACTTCGGAACTGCGAAAGCCTGGCCCCTCTATATGTATTTTGGAAATTTGACCAAGTACGCGCGTTCTGCACCAAAATCTGGCGCATGTCATCTTGTTGGGTTCTTACCATCGGTGAGTTTCCCAATGCATCGTTCATGCATCAGTTTCATATTTGCGTGTCAGTTGCCTGATAGGGTCAAAGATGTTTTGAGTAGCTTACCTCGGATATCGAAAAGTGGCATGGCTGCCCTTCATACTCACTGTCGATGCGAGTTGTTCCACGGATGCTGGGATACCTTACTGGATCAAGACTTTCTTCATGCATACCATCATGGCATTGTATTAAAATGTGCCGACAGAGTGTTTCGCAGGATATTCCCTCGTTTATTCACATACTCAGCTGATTACCCTGAAAAGTATTTTATGTCGTTCCAGTTAGATGTATCGCTGAACACGTCTCAGGGTTTTGATTGCCACCATCAAGGACATGGGCTCATGTCCCTGTCCCCGTTGCCTCACACCGAAGAATATGTTTGCATTTCTAGGTCTCCTCAAGGACATGAGAAGTCATATGGAAAATCTCCGGGTCTACACTGAGAACAACATTGTCAAGGCACGAGAGTATATTTATAATTCCGGAAATACTGTGGACGGTACAAAGGTTGAACAGACTCTAGGAAATGGTTCGTGGGTACCCATTCTGGTAAGTATGAGGTACCTACCGCTCTGTCGCACTGGCTCAGACAAGTAACCCGCAGAATACATTTGTCAGGAAACTGGGACCACTGGGGATTGACCCATTTTGCATGCTTGTTGTAGACTTCATGCACGAGTGCGAGTTAGGTACCTGGAAAGCACTGTTCACTCACCTTGTCAGAATTCTTTATGCGCTACCACTTGGGGATCAGCTAGTTGCAACCTTGGACTTCAGGTGGGTGGAGTTTGTATACACGTGATAACAGCAAATGTCATCACCCCACAGATTTCGTCAGGTCCCAACTTTTGGCAATGGGGTAATCCAGTCATTTGCGAACAACACGTCTGAGATGAAGAAAATGGCCGCTCAGGACTTTGAAGACATCTTGCAGGTTGTTCTTCATTATACTATTCTCCACTCAGCTTGCTGACGATCTCTTTTCAGTGTGCTATACCTGCATTCGAAGGGCTATTTCCCGCTAGCCATGACATGATCGTGCAGACTATTTTATACAGATTTGCTCAGTGGCATGCACTCGCCAAGCTACGAATTCATTCAGACTCGACCCTAGGTTTCCTAGACGAAACATTCAAGGTTCTTTCTAAACAATTGCGGAATTTCTGTGACACTACCTGCACTGCTTTTACCACCTTGGAACTGCCGAAAGAGAAGGCAGCCCGCCAATGTAGGATCGCCAAATCTAATAATGCTCCCTCGGATTCTAGTGCACCTGAGCCAAGGGTTAAAAAATTCAACTTAAACACTTATAAGTTTCATTCAATGGGCAATTATGTGCGAACTATCAAGCTTTTTGGGACTACGGATTCGTTCACTACCCAGATCGTAGGCATTGGCTCTTTCCTAGCTCTTAAGTATCTGAAGTTGCCTTCTTAGGGAGAGTTGGCGCACAGAGCCTTGAAGGCGTTCTATCCACTGACGAACAAGCTGGACACTCCAGCCCAGCTAGCGAAGCACGAGCGCAGGCGTCGCGTTTTAAGGCGAGTCGCAGAAGCAGCAGGTACCTCCCCCTCAAGCAGTGAATCTCCAGTTGACTCTCCCACTCCATCTGTGTTGAAGGATCATCATTATATTGCAACTAATCGAAATGATCCAGTTTCGTTGTTCGCATTCCTCCAAGACAACGATGGTGACCCAGCCACTAACGTAAACATTTGCGCTTTACCTTTGAAGTTGCATACTTATGATAGCTTTCAGGACTTTATCCCGAAACTGAAGGATCACATCTTGTACAGGTTGAATAAATTAGACGTCACTCATTGCGATCGCACATTCACGGATGAGGAACATAACTCGGTAATAATTCCTAATAATACAGTCTACTCCATCCAGACGATGCAGGTTCATTATACAACCTATGACATGCGGCGTGAATACAACACGATCAATCCTAGATCACACTCAGATGTCATGGTGCTTTCTGGAGAAGCCTTACCTAGACACCCATATTGGTACGCTCACATACTAGGTATCTATCACATGGATACATGGCTCCAAGGGGGTGGTCGAATCGAGAAACAGCATCTCGAGGTTCTCCACGTCAGATGGCTTGCTCCATTAATTTCCCATCGGTCTGGTATGCAGCGCGCTCGCCTTCCCAAAGTAGCATTTGTGGGGGAATCGGACTATGATGCGTTCGGATTCCTTGATCCAGGCCAAGTCATTTGAGGAGCCCATTTAATTCCCGCATTTGCTTCGGGGCGGGGTATTAGCTCTCTTCGCCACGGAAAATCTTTAGCTCGTCCTGATGGGGAATTAGACGACTGGGAAGTGTACTGTGTCGGGATGTGAGTACAATGTGTCTTCTCGTTGCTGAATGACTCTCATACCCTAGTGCTAGTTTTGTTGACTGCGATATGTTATTGTGTTATACCGACATGGGCGTAGGACACCCGGTGGCCTTGCGGAAGACTGTCAGAGACTGTCTCAACCTCCAGTCAGCAGCACCAGTGGAGGCAATGGATATTGATCAAGACAGAAGTGACACTGAAGGCCACAAAGAAGAGGAAGAACAGCAACTTGAGATGAATGTTGACCTTGTTGATGAGGAGTCAGAGGAAGAGAGTGAGAGCGAGAGCGAGGAAGATGAACAAGAGTCTGAAGATGGGTTTGACGACTTCGGAGAGGAAACTGAGGATGAGTTTGATGAATTTTTGTTTTGAGACATGTTCAACTTCAGTTATTCGCGCATGTTCTTGTATCCGACAATGTTACTTCTTTACAGTAAGCGGAGCTGACCAGTGGGCCGGGCAAGGGTTGCAGCGTCCAGCTCTGGGAACCCAAAGGGAGGCGTCAGTGTGCCATATGTGCAATTAGGCTCTCGATCAGGCAAAGCGATACCTCGACGTCCTCATGTATTAATTTCCATTTCCTGCACTTGGCGAGCCCCTTCTCCCTCTCCTCACTACATTCAATCTCGCCATCGCTGGGATGGCTAAGCAATGGTGTAAACAATTGTACTTGATCCATCGCGCTAGCGCCGGATGCGAGGCTAGGCAGGAGGGACATACGCAGGAGTCATCGTCTTGGACAGTAGAACTATCTGAGGGGCGGCCGACGAGGAAAAGGCGACTTTTCATGAATTTAAAACTTGTTCACGTGTGCAATGCGTGGTGGACGTTCTAGAGAAGAGGTCAGCGACGAAATCATGGATGTGCAACCCTACCCACTTGAATTCCCCACCAAGTCCCATCTCTCTTGCATGCACGTCCGCAAATTGCTTGGGGAAGCATCTGCAATCTCAAGATCCCATTCAAATTGATCATCCAGCTTCATAGATCTGAGGATGATGTCGAGCTAAATTGACAAGGTTAGTACTTGTTCACAAAATGCCGCAATCAGGAATCAACCAAATACCTTGATCAAGATCCGTAAATCCTCATGGACCGTCTTCTCATCAATTTCAATCTCATCCGCAGTGTGTGGCATTTCCTTGTCAGTATCGAAGGCATCAATTTCCTTGACCTTGACTGGGGCCACTGTTTGCGACACTTACCATGACGTTGATTGTGATTATGGTCGTCGGTAAGGTCTTCAGGCGTCTGTCTCCCACACGTCCGCGTCGTTCTCATCGTCGTGATCTCCCTCACTGAGAATGGAGGTTTCCAGTTGCCATCCACGTTGGCAATGTGAGCCTTGAAGTTGCTCAGGTGCTCCTGGATCGCTCTGGTGATGACCGTGACACCATGATAACTCCCGGGATGAGATAGTGCATAATCTTTAATGAGGGTCTGCGCCAAGGGCAAGAGGCCTACCATTCAGATTCCATACAAAGGTTTCGTGCACTGCTAATGATGCTCCACATCGAATTCAAGTCTGATCGACATGAGTCACTCAGGGCGAACGGTTGGCTGGCAGACGGTCGAGGAGGAAGTTTCCTAGCTATTAAAGCTGTGGGAATCAATCCCCAAAAACAAAAAGAAGGCAGGTAGCTACTAGTACCGCACATCCGAATGCCGCATTCTCTGAGTCTTCCTTGAATTGATATTCGAGCCTCGGTCCGCATTGGGTGCTCTTGGATCAAAATGTTCTGGTCTACGATTCATAGCCATGGCTGGAACGCTTCCACCAGGCGCTTCACGACGCAGGACTGTGCGTGTGCAACCATTTTTGAACCATAGTACGTGCTTATTTGATACGGTTTAGCACATCGTATACTGCGGTGTGACGGTAGGGTTTGGCTTGAGAGTGCCAGGAGTCTGCCAAGAGGTGCCAGGGGTCTTGCCTGGGCCTCGAGGCATTAGATACATATACCTAGTGCATGTTTTGTAGTATTTCTTACCCTTATCCATTTGCTTGCCTTTGCATCTGGTTCAAGTCCGATGCCCTCTGTCTCATGGGCACCATTCCAGCGGCATCATGTTTCATCATTTCAAGGCTTCAACGTGATGATCTCCGATGGGGTCAGTAGTCTTACCCGATCTTCGACTTTGACCTGCAAGGAAGCACCAGCATCTTCGGAATCGATCGCATCTTCGACAGGCACCTTCGACGAGGCGCATAGAGTAAAGAATCCAAAGTTGAAGATCACCCTGGCGTACAATCAATTGACAAGTCTTCACCGCTTGGCCTGACAGGTAGGGATACTTCGCGTCTAGAGTGTAATTTGATGCAGCGGGATATTTAGGCACGACCTCAAAACAGCTACATGGAATATGGAAGCATGGACGATACTCGACTGGATCAACCCTGGCCGGTTGGGAACAAGCAAGCAATGGAAAGGTTACGTTGTGAGGTCATTGATGATCGGTCAATCCACTAGTGTCACTGAAGAGGCGAGAATAAAGGCTTTGGTGAGTGCGGATCTTGCAACCCGCGGCTCATTCTGATGTCTAGCAGACAGTCGCCATTACAGTCTGCCACAGTACTGCGGGGAAGTGGGTCGTAAGTCATTATTCTATGAAGTTTATATTCAGCACTGTAAAGTGCCCTTGCAGGTACTCGATACCCTACTTAGAGAATGGAGAAAAGACCGCACAAATAAGGTCCTTAGGAGCCCCTTCAGTGACAAATTCCGTATCATACAGGCCACCCGACCTACATAATATCCTGTATCAGACAGGCCAGCAGACCATGGGCCCATGTTGTGTATGTCCTCGATGATGATGGATGGGCCGGGAGTACAATTATTTCCAATGGGTATGGGTGGGCCCATGTATGCCAATGATATATATATTGTTGATGTTGACGGATGGGCCGGGGAAATATGATGATTCATGGAGATGGGTGGGCCCATGCAGGTAATATGTAGAGTAGGATATTATAGACAGCTGGGCTGAAGAGAGGTGTAAGGCAAACATTATTATATAGATGGGTGGGCTGAGGGGGGGTGTATTACATATAAGGGTGGGCCGAGGTGGTGGAATATTACATATACGGATGGGCCGAGGGTGGTATAAAATATTTATTGCATGGACAGGTGGGCCGAGGGGGTGGAATATGACATATATGGGTGGGCTGGGGTGGGGGAGTATTGCGTATACGGGTGGGCCGAGGTGGGGTATATTATATAGATGGGTGGGTCAACGTTGGATGTATTATATAGATGGGTGGGCCGACCTTGGATGTATCACATAGACGGGTGGGCCAATGTGGGGGGTATTACATAGATGGGTGAGCCTAGATAGGTTTGACCAGGACATACAGCTGACTGTAGCGAATCAAACATGTAGGATACATGCACACTATGAGTGCATATACCTACCATGGACCACTGAAATCTAACCCCGTAAGCATGAAAACATGAATTGGCCATGTGTGGCATGCACCGAGAATGGAGTACTGAAGCAGAAAAACCCCGCACATGAACCCTGGTGTGCACTGTATGCTATTTGTCACGGAACAAGTCACCGAGTCTCAAAACAGGAAAGCATGGACACCAGAAGCACAACATTCGCAAAAATATAAATGTGAAATGTTCACGACTGTGCCGAACCCCGAACCCCGAAATTGTGGACTGCCGGGGCTCGGATCTCGGGGTTCGGGACTCGGGACTCGATATTGGAGATGAAAAACATTGTTTAAAAATGTTTGAATGAAGTTGTCATACATCCATACATACTGTCCTGCATATCCATAATCATGTGACTGACCCCTGACCCCTGAGTCCCGAGTGACGGACACCGGAACTCGGGACTCGGGACTTGGGACAATATGTGAGATGAAGACAATTTGTGAGATGAAAGAGACATGTGTCAAATATGTTTGAATCCCCCTTCTGCATATCCATAAATATTGTACCGAACCCCGAACCCCGAAAATGTGGACTGCCGGGTCTCGGGTCTCGGTGTGTCAGTAGGGTCTGGCCAGGGGTCTGCCAGAGGTGCC
>JABBWB010000252.1:0-63612 GCA_016628085.1 Suillus occidentalis
GCTGTCCAAGGACAGATCTTGACTCTCCACCATCATGATGACAGCCCCCAGCTTGTATTCAACACACTTGCACTACAATGATTTATAGTGTTACTCACTTTGTTATTGGTATCCTTGTCTTTGTTCTGCCTTATATCACTTGTATCTTCAATTGTCTTTACCTATGATTGTTTAGATGTGTCCATCCAGTTTAATTTCCCTACTAACTGATACTTCAGTCTCACATCATCTTAAGTTGCAAGTCTTTGTGCTCATGAGATTAGCTTTCATCTTCCAATGCTATCAATCTGTGATGTGGCTAATTGCAAGAGCCCGCAAGCATGTTCTCAGCATTGCCTTGTCAACACTCAAAACCCCACTATCATTATGTTTACCTTCTCATCATCAATTATCCTATATAGCACTACACCTAAATGATATTGCTTCCTCCTAGATGCTCATACAGCGCCTACCTCAAGCTTTGCAGCTCTTGTCTGATCCTCTAAATCCAGATATTCTGTACATTCTCTCTAATTCCTTGTCAGCATCTTTGTCCTATACATGCTAGCTCACTGTGATGATTTGTGCTATTGTTCATTTTGCTATCCTCATCTTTGTTTAGCCTCATGCAGCTTATGTCTTTCTCTACTCACTGATGCCTACATTCACTTCAATCTTGTGCTACCAGTTCGAGTTACAGGTCTTTGTACTTGAACAGACATCACTTATCCGCTATCCTGCTCATGATGTTAGCCTCCACCTTCAATCAATATGTCATTTGTTATTGACTGACTGAATGACCAAACAATGTAATACCATGGGTGGAGTTGTTAACAAAGGGTTGCTCTAGTAGTGGGATCAGGGTTTCCAAGGATTAGAGGCAGATGAACACAAAGAACTGTAAGGCCCAATACATATGGCCTAAACAATGAATGAGTGTATAGTACACTCACTGAGAAAACAAGAATATAATTGTATGCAGAAAGGGTAGGGTTAGGGTCTATATATAGATGCAAAGTGTAGTATGACTATATAATCAAAATGTATATGTCAAAGTACATAAAGGACCATTTTACAGATACAAAGCAGCATATGGTTTTGAACATTATATGGACTCTTCTTAGTCTATGAAGGTTTTATTCCACAGTCAGTTTAGTGTATGATTTGCTATATGGAAATAGGTGAGCCTCATTGTTGTAAGGTGTCCCTTGAGCTGATGTGCCTTGGTATGGTGTCCCTTGATCAGATAATGACACTGAACCTGGAGTTCCATATACATGATACCCGAACAAATACCCATTATTGTTATTCTTTGCCTTAGTGAGAACCAAGTGTTTTCTAGGGCATTCAGACAGACTTACCATCTCTTGTGCCAGTAGTTCATGATTCATACTCTGTTGTCCCACACTAAAGAATGAATCAGATAACCCAGTCCCACTGGAGTGTCTTTGTGCACTCTGAGGCAAGCCATACATCACTACAGGAGGGGAGGAGAATAATTTGAAGAGCAGAAAGGAGGATTCCATTTTCCCAGTGGGATGTATGGCAGATCCATAGAACCTTATAATTATACTCTAAACATACTCTGAACAGAGGAGATTTCACCCTTTTGTATGTTCTAACTAGATGTAATTCTCTTGCTAATCACTCTTACTCCATCATAATCCAAGAGATCTGATAGCCAATTATCAATCTTGGAATTATATTAGCGACAGTTCTTATAGCATAAACCAAGCCTCACCACCAGACCAGTCCACAAATATAAGTACCTTGATGGCACAGATAGTATCTTAAATGCAACACCTAACAGCAAATTTAAATCAGCAAACTGGTCAAAACACAACCATTAATGATTGCCTTAAAAAAGCCTTGGAGCATCTTGATGTAGTTGAGAAAAAGATGACAGAGATGGCTTAAAATGAGCAGGCGAAACTTCAGGATAGAACAGGCAAGATATCTCAAAGCTTCATCCAGTCTTAAAGGTGAGTTAAAATATGGAGTATCATATTATGAAGACTTACAAATGGTGGACAGACTATCATTCACCCAATTTTCTACCAGTTGTGCAGGCTTCACTCAAGAAAACATTGTAAGTTGATGAGTTGGTGATGGTCGAGCCATTAGAAAATGGAGAACTGTTTGAGCAACAAAAGGGTGGCCCTAAAGTATGGTATCCAGATTGGTTAGGCAAAATTGACTCAAAAGTCAATGCACCATTCATTTTAAGGCTGTCGTGGACTGTGTCTGGGACGATGAAATAGTATGAGCATATGTACCAAGTCTTTTGATAATGCTGCCAGTCCAGCAACAGTTCCACACTCCTCCCTTGATGCCTTGAGCATGATCTTAGCAGCTTCATATGTAAGAGAGTTGTTAGGATAATATAGTAGTGAGAAGGTCAGGTAGGATGGTTAGTTAGATATTGAAATCAGATTCAAAGCTTACCAAACGACTTGTTTGATGCATTCACTGGAATTCATAGAAAAAAGTTGTCTCCAGTTTACCATCTGCATGGTTATTAATCTTATAGGACTTCAGTACTTTGTTGAGTTGTTCAAAAAGGAACGTCCAGAAGTCATGGAGAGGCCTAAAATTTCAAACATATTCAGCAATGTAAGTGACATAGTAATGGTTGGGTTTTATAGTGGCTGAACCATATAACTATGATCTAATAAGAGTACAGGTCAAGTTAAGTAATAAATGACTCACCTTGATGAGTTTGATGTTGTACTTTTAAAGTAATTGATCAGCTTCATTGATGTCTGTGTCACAAATGATGTGTCGCATGAAGAGCACAGCACAACTTTAAGAAGTTGCCTGGGTCATCTGGAAGTAGAGAAAACTTGAGGTCATCAAGATTTTTCCAACTCTTCACCAGCATTCTGATTAAATTGAGGAGGTGGGGGTGGTTGGCACACTGCTTCACCCTCTGGTAGCCTTCCACTTCCCTAATAACTTCTGTTGTATGTTTATAAGAATATATGAGCCATCTTGAGAGGAAAGAATGATACCTTTTGAGCTGCACACACTTTCTTTTCAGTTGCTAACCTGAGCTTCCCTGCTTCCTTGGTTGTGGCTACCTTAAGTTTGGCTATCTTCTTTACTTTATTCAATGCAAACTTTTTCTATGCGATTTGGGCTCAAGAACATGGTATCTGTGCCTTGTTTCTTTGCTTTAGCAAGTAACTTCCTATTATAGCCACCCTGACAATGAAATTCAATATATTCTTATCTGATATGATTGTACTTACCTTGAGGACATGACTTCATCAGGACCTTGATGTCATTTGTCCACCAGTACAAAAGATTGTTGATGATAGGACATAGGAAGCATCAGATTTGGTCTGGATTTTGTTCCCTCAGTCCAGACAGGATGCTTGTGCATAGAAAGTCCACAGTCCATTATCTAGTATTAGTGTAAACACAAGCCAGTAACTAATGAGGCAAATCATGTTGTATGTGTAGCTTAATAAATTTTCCGTTGTTAGCTTAGCCAACTGCCACACAAGTGAACAGTGATGTTTCCTCTTCTAATTCTTTACCCTTCAATGCTCCATCCCAAGGTATCAGTGGCTATGAGAGTTAAATCTCAAACTAGCTAAAAATTCTGAAGGTCTTCCCATCATTGAACATCCACACAGAACATTGTTAAAGCCTGGTGATGGAGGGTATTCCTTGAGGGATATGCTGGAGTGGGATGATGCTACCTACAGGTAATTTCAGATGCACTATTACTTCATATGGGAAATAGGAATTCATTGTTCATTATTCTCTCACTAGAAAGATGTGCATGAATTATGTACAAAGCACTTCAATCTAAACATTGCATACCATAAACAGACTCCAGATACAATTATGCAGTATTGTTACACAGTGAGTAGTTTGCAATCGATTTAAAGATATCTAACATAATACATCAACCAAGGCTCAACAACAGTATCCTGAGCTTGACCGATATGCTTTGTATTGGCCAGCAGAGGATTTCGCCTGTAGTACCTTAAGAACGTGTCTGCTCAGTTTCGGAAGTCAGGGTGAGGGCATTAATCTATTCCTTGAGGACTGATGCATGATGAATGTCTCATCAAGCTGAATAACACCATCATTGTTCAAAAAAGCCTTGTGAGGGCAAGTGCCTTATTCAGAGATGACAGAAAAGTATCCTCTTCCACATGGAATGCGATAAGTTGATAGTAAGTGCACTCTCAAAGACTCAAACAAATTTAATGCAAATGCCCATCTGATTATTCTCCTCGTGCATAGTACATGTACATGGGACATTAAATCACCTATCTTCAGAAGTAAGAGGAGGATACACCTGTATCTGCCCTCTGTTTTAGTGTTTAGTGTTCACATATACAAATCTCTGGAGCATTCTGAGGAAGATCCATCCACTCCACAACTGCTCGTAGAAACCTCAATAACATCGCCCAAAATCTGTTGCTGTTCTGCCACTAGTAATGGTACACAAGCCTTTTTGTGCATTTCCAGGTGGACTGGATGGTGTTGAGCTGTGAATAATGGTCAAAGATGCAGAAAAAGAATATATAACGACATTGTACATGTACTGAGGTAGAACTTTGCAGCTAGTACATCCTTAAGTATAGTGACAATAAATATCGACCAGAGTCACTTACAGACCATAAAGTCAAAGCAGTGTGCATTGCTAGAATTATGAATAACACTGAAAGAATAAATTTTGCAACAATGTAAGCTTCATCCTTGCCTTCAACTGAGACCTAAGCAATGCTGTTCATCGTGCAGTATTCAATAAAATTGAGTCCTATCATACCTGTTGTGATAGTCAATCCAGCCAATTGAATATGCTTGGATCCATAGATGCCTTCCAAATCTTGATGTAGGTTTCTGGATCCATGCCAACAGGACATGTGGTGATGAAACTGAATGTTCTGGCCTGGAAACTCTACATGATGTCAGGTATAAGTGCTCTCAAATGCCAAAGACTGTCGTCGGACAACTTACAGTTATTGTTTACACCATAGTGCCTGTCCGCAAGTAGAAGGTTAGGATTGAAGTTTCAGTAGATTGTGAGACTGTACAAACCTCCATGAGTCAGACTTTACAAGCAATCGCCAGTCTTAGTGTCCCATACAACCACTTTACCTGTGGGAGACCCAGAAACAATCCCATTTCCATGATCAACAAATGTAATTGTGAAAAGGAAGTTTTGCTCCTGAATGGGCATGTACTGGTACATTTGGCAAGGTTCTGAATAACTGAATAAGTAGAGATCAACACCATTGTTCATGTTCAACAACAAGACAAAGCAATAGTCAGGTGATATGGTAGCATGACCGCTAGGTGGCGCTCAGATAAGGCATGACAAGCACCTATGTGAGGACCATTGCTTACATGTGGTGGTGAGAGTGCATAGAAACTATCTGCCATAGGCCTCCCTCTTATGAATATCCCATGCACTAGAGCAGAAATCATTAATAAGTACTACAACACAATACAGTGCAGCTAGAAGATAAAGATACTCACACTACACCATGTAGCACAAGCTGCAGTTGAAGGTTGTCTAGTCTCTGCTCACTGTTTCCCAAGTCCAATATCATGCCTCACTCTCCGGTTAGGCTTTGATAGATACTGGTGTCATAGCTGATATGACGCCAATCAGCTAAAGATATCACAAGGATGAGATGAAAGAAAGGAGGCCATGCATATGGATGTCTTCAAATGGTGCAGTGATAGAGCCTCCGCAATCAAATGCTGAATAGCTAAACTCATTTCTTCTGATATGTATCAGGATGACATACCTAACAGGAGATCAATTAGACATGTTAGTGGTGACAGCAGAGAAGATGTACCATTGGTCATACTGAATACTAAACAAGATCTTTACATGTTCAGCCAGCTGACCCTAGGCTTGGGCATTCTGAGCATTCATGCTGTTCTGTATCTCCACCACACAAACTATATTCCACCAATCTGCCTCAGCCTTTCTATCAAGGATGACAATGTCCAGTATGCAATTATCAAGAGAGCCTTCCATCCTAGTTGAAGTGTTCTCAGCACACCACCAGTGAGCTTGGGAGGAGTCAGCCTAAATAATTTCCATAGCTGTGCTAATAAGAGTGGAGATAAGCAATACAAAATTAGATTCTGTACTGGGGCTATCAAATTGGGCATGTTGAATGAAAGCATCCATCTTTGATTGAAATACATCCCCCAGTTGCAAAGATGTTGGAACACTGCCTCTGTGGTCCATCAGTTGGATGATATAAAGGGTGAGGATTGGTGGTTTGATTCAAAGCAGTAGACCTGTCTGTGACCCAAAGAGTTGGAGAAAAAACAAAGTTGTCAGAAACATGCACTGTAGCAGCGGCATGGGTGGGCAAAGGAGCTGTGATGGAAGAGGTTAAATGGTGTGAAAGGCTGGGGGCAGGTTGATGTCTATGACTTCTGCCATCCTGGCAGTAGGGGTATCTGGGAGAGTGGGGGAGTATCTAATGTATGTTCCTCATAAACCATTTACAAGTGAAATAGCTCTGCTTCCACTCATGCAACTGCCTGCCTGTGAGTGGCCTTACCAGGTCTTCGAGCTAATATAAATCTGTCATGAATGGCAATCAGGTCAATTCTGAACATATGGGGAGATGGGCAAAAACAACAGGCTTACAAAAAAAGTGATCTTCTTATATACAGCAGTTGTGCGCTGGAAATTCTTGACTAAAGAGACAACAGCAGTCCAAGCAGTTCCTGCGATATTTGATGCACTGGTCCTACACCTAGGCACAAATAGCAGCCTTGTATTAGCACCTCTCTTTAGCTCCCCCCAAAAAAATTCTATATCACACCTCTGCCTTGATAGGTAAAGGATGGGTTCTTGAGCTTATGACAGGCCACCCAGATAGGATCCAGCATAATCTAGGTGTAAACTTAAAGGTATTTGAACAACTGCTGCAAGTTCTTCAGGAACAAGGAGTTGAGCAGTCTTGCAATGGCGTCTTGGTTGAGGAACAGTTAGCAATTTTGTTGTACATCTGTGTGACCGGTCTCTCAGCTCATCATGTTGGTGAGCGCTTTCAGTGTGCTCCTGCCACAATATACAGATAATCTGAAACATCTGCTGCCCATCTAATGTTGTATCTCAATTTTTGGCTAAGGTACTCCTCTCAAGTCCAATTTCCAACCACAAATTCTCCCATCCCTCCTGCGATTGTGAATGACCATCACTTTCGTTAGTTTGATAAATGTATTGGTGTCATCGATGGAATCCACATTTGAGCCTCTGCAACACTTGCTGATCATGCTTACATGTGTAATTGAAAAGATTACATATCACAAAATTGCTTGTTCATCTGTGATTTCAACTTTTGCTTCATCTATGGTCTCACCAGGTGGAATGGCTCATCTGCTGATGTCACAATTTGGAATGATGCACGTGTGCATGACCTGCACATTCCTGAAGGCAGGTACCTTCCTGGGGATGCAGGCTTTGGAACTTGTGACACATTACTTGTTCCTTATTGCGGTGTGTATTATCATCTCAAAGAATGGTGCTTGGCAGCTAACATGTACATTTTCATACTCTTGATTTTTTTGCTATTAAAAATATTCTTCTAGCCTGCAAAATGCCAAAGAACTTTTCAACCTTTGACATTCCTCACTGTGCAATGCAATCAAGCATATATTTGGGGTGATGAAGTGCCAAGGGTACATCTTGCAAATCCTCTTGAAATATGACATGGAAATCCAGGCCCTCATTCCTCTGGCCTTGTGTGCCTTGCACAACTTTATTTGAGATGAAGGCCCTGAAGTTTTCTATGAAGACTTTAATGCTGAAATTCCAGAGATTTTTCACACTGATGACATCAATGGAGCTACAGCAGCCAACTTAGTTTGAGGGAGTAATGCTTGTGGGGAACTCACAGATAGACCACCAAGCACTGCAGAGAAGAGAAGAGCTGATGCACGCTGTGATGAAATAGCTGCTGCAATGTAGGCAGATTATATTGCCAAGCATGCTTGAATATGAGCATTTAATATCACACTTGTATTGCATTCAATTAATGAACATTTATATTGAGAAGCGCTTGTACAGGATTGAGTGAAGAAAGGTACACTATTATTGAACTATTACTGCTCAGCTCCACTCTCTCATATCTTCAATGACACATCCACCAAATTTGGACTCCCGTCATTTATCTCACTTAATTCCCCTCTCCCATATCTAGAATGACACATTCAGTACCTAATTCATACTTGCTTCATTTGTCCTAGTGCTGATTGTCCATGGCACCAGGAGGCGCACTGATAGCAAAATCATCACCCTGAATCCCAGTGAAGATCAACAAGACAGAGGTAGATAGGTATCTAAAAATGCATGAACATGTTGTAGTTTGCAGTGATTGCTTTGCAACTGCACAACTTATGCAACTCAAATTGTTGTGTTTGCAACTTTGCATACATCTTATCTTATTGCAACCTGTTTACATACGCTGCCCGAAAATTCACAAGTCCCCATCTAACATCATATGGACCTCAAAGCTGGCACATCAACTTGGACTACATGATGATACTGTCATATACATATGTGATTGTGAAGTCTGCCTCTGCAAGAACTTCGGCAAACCCAAGACAGTCAAATGGGCAACATACTGTGCTAATCACTGTAGCAGAATAACCTCACAACACCCCCTTCCATGTCCTTTTCTAAGCCTTCTGTTGTCCTACAGCTACAACCTGCAGCTCCCATTGTTCCTGTACCCTCATCAAGCATGTGATTGCTTCAAACAGACGAGGATCGGCCAACCATATCCATTAAGAAACCATATTACTCATCATGCGATCAGTAGGCACATATGTCATGTGACCACGGTGACATGACTAATTTACATCAACAAGAAGCAATGGGTGGTCACGTGACTTTTTCACATGAGCGAGAATCGCTCTATTATTTCATTTTGCCAGCATTTATTAAGTCAGCAGACTACAAATTAAGGTATACACGAAGTTAAACAAGTAAAGTGAAATGGGGGAAACATTTAAGTAATGAAAGACTATACTAGCTAATACAAGACCACAGCAGAGGGGCCCTCCCTACCTTGGCCTTGTACAGCAAACTACATAAAAGAAATTGAATATATATATATATATATATAATTAACAGAAGCCGACTGTGGACGCTGGGTCAGCACCTGCATTATGAAGATAAAATAATATACCTTGTGAATATCTCTACCGCAAAAAAAAACTGTGAACCGCAGTCAGAATGCGTTCAAAGAGTAAAGCAAAAAATACCTTGACAAATGTTCAGCTGGGCAGGTAAAGATTGATGGAGGGTGAATAGGCGCACCAGCATGCACACTAAACCACCCCCCAAGCCCCCAATTAATGAAGGAGAGTGAATAGGCGCACCGGCATGCACACTATATCACCCCCCAAGCCCCCAGGTTACCAAGTGTTGGAGGACTTGGAGGCTAGGCGTGCCAGCACAGGCACTAGACCTCCAAGTGCCCAGTAGAGTGTACCTAAAAAAAAGATAAAACATTGTCAGTGTAAGACTGCTGAAGTGAGGACTCACCTTATAAGAAATGCGACCTGTAAGGGAATAAGGCAAGTGTTCAGTAAGTATTTGAATAAGAAAAGAAAAGAACTTAAGATGGAAGGTACTCAAGCACCATTAGCCACTTACACAGCTGCAGTCTGTGTAAGTGGCTATTGGGATGAGCCGGTGATGTAGAGTAAGAAGAAAGTCAACTGTGAGAATGTATTGTGACGCACTATATGCCACAGGTTATTTGCAGTTGTTTACCCGGACAATGCCGGTGGACGCATGTCATTGTTGATTTTCAGTCAATGCCGGATGTCCACAAAGTCACATGACTTTGGTTCAATTCGGCCAGTACAGCTTCTGTGTCTTGCAGACTTGCACCTTCCCTTTCCTACCTACTTTTACTATTACCTCTTCTTCTTTTCAACTTCCATAGCTAAGAATACAGCAAAGAAGTGCACTGCTGGTGGAACTGCCAAAAGGGTAAGTGGCCCCCTTGGATCGCCTGTCCCAGCACATCCTGGAGTTCAAGGAGAGGTTGAGGTGGCGCTGGTAGAAGTCCACAGCCAGGTATGTTCTTTCTTGATGCATCTCTTAATGCTAACATTCTGAATTAGTGGTGTCTCATTTGCCATGATGGCGCTGAGGGGGACGTTGTGCTCTATGAGTGCAGCAGCTGCCCTCGCGTCATGTGCAGCAGATGCCTTGATGTTCCAGCCGACTCTCGCAACATCGCCAGTTGCCATGACGTCCTCTTCTGGTGTCTCAGTTGTCACACTGAGCACACCAAGAAGGTCCCTGTGCCCTACCATGTAAGTCTTTTGTTTTTTATTTATTTTAAATTGCATTAAACTAATGCTAATGACTACAGGGATTTTATTCTGGTGCTCTGCCACCTGACAGAGGGAAGCCTGCGCTCTGCAGCTTCCTCTGTTTAAACAGCATGTTCAAGACAGCATCTTGCGCTGTGTTGGCCGCTGTGCCTATCATTGTCATCCACTTCATCTTGGGTGGCAGCAACAAGATCGTCACACTGGTACCATTCCTCTCACACTACCTCTCGCACTACTTCCCAAATGGCAGCTACAGCTACGTCTACATTGCTACGCACAGGACAATCTGTTCTTACACCTCTGCCCAGGAAGCTCATGTCACTCGCATCAAGTCTCATCTTGCCCATAATGGACGTGTCTTCGCGTTTTTCTCAGATCATTCTGAGGAAGACAGCGGTTGGCTTTTCGCAGGGAAAGAAAAAGGCTGTTTTGTCGCCATGAGCGTTTCGCAGGTAACATGCATTTGTTTTTTTGTTTTTCATTTGCTAATGTACTATCTAGGTGCTATCTACGGTTCTAGGTCCTTATTCTGGTGTCCTCCAGGGCGCCATGATGATCTTTCTAGTGTGTGGCTCCGTCATTGCTCATGATGACTCCTTCGGCGAGCTCCAACAAACCATTCTCGACTACAGCGTCATGTCGCCCATCATCTTTTCTGCCACTCAATTCCAACCCCTTGTCACCACAAATTTCTTGCTGGCGTTAGCGGAGCAGGTGATTGTGGAGCAACTGGACATCAGTAAGGCGTTCCCTGGTCTTCTCGCCCTCTCCAGTTGCCTTGGGCAACACACCAAGGTGATTTTGATGATCAGGGAAGATGCTCATGGCATGCACAACCTCCTCGTCATCCAGTTTGTGCATGCCCATACCCAAATTCAGCCTTGGGGTATTTTGGTCCCTGGACAGTGCCCTCTTTGCAGTTCAACTAACAGCTGGTCAACAAAGGTCGCAGTGCAGGCACCTGATGTTCAAGATCAGTCTCCTGTTTCTAGATACCTTTATACCTGCGCTTATCCTGAGTGCGGTAAGGCGCAGAACATACCTTCCTACAAGTTCCACATTGACAAACCGCCTGGTGTCCTTGTCAATGCTGCAAGGACAAAGTCTTCTAATTGGTTCCAGTCCCCCTCCACTACTTTTTCCGCCTTCTCTGATGTCTTTGCCTGCTTCATGTGGGCCTTCTGACACCAAAGGCAAGCATTCTAGAAGTGGGGAGGGTGAAGTGTTGACTAAGAGGATTCGTATTTGATCTATCTCACTACTACTTAGTTTCATACATATATGTTTTGCAATGAATTGGTTTAATTTGGTGTCCTCATGGTCATTTTTGAGTTTAAAATCACTCTAGCAGTGCCATTGATGCATCTTGTTGTGAGTCACGTGATCGTGTTTGTAAAAATTCACATTTGACGTCGACGGCCGACTTCTTCCTACCTTGCGTGTACCCTTGACCCATGTTATCTCTACCTACTAAATTCATCATAACTGAATGGCATGCATCTTTCGAGGGCATACTTGCTCTTCATCAGAGCAGATTTGTGGCTGGATTGCAGAAAACACGTCGAACTATTGTGAGAACAGTGCGGGATAATATCAGTGCCCAAAACAACTTAAAGGATGAACCGGTTGAGGTGCCAAAGGCATTGAAAAAGGTGTGATTTATTTTTCATATATTTAACTAGACTTACAGTATTTCAAAGGCCATCAGGCGTTACTACCGCCAATTCCTAACCGACGAAGATGACATACGGGCAGAAGAGGATTTTTTGGGAGATGAGCCAGATAATGAGAAATTTGGCCTGTCTCCTAAGGAGAGGGAGGCAGCAGCCCATCCTAAGGATGCGGCCTACATTCAGATAATCTTCCTCTCTATTATGGTGTTATCTGAAAAATTTACAATGTGTTGTTGTAAGATAGCGAGATATAGAAGGGACAATGGATAATTGGGCTCCTCACATTGTAATGATTACTATGTGAGATGAATGGATTGTGACCAAGGTGATTAGGCAGGTTACCTTGGGTATGGTGGGCTTGTATGTGCTGGTCTTCATAAGCTTCCTGGTTGATATCTTACTTATCACTTTTATCAGCATTGAGATCTTCTTCAGATGGTTGAAAGCCTGCAGCATTGAACTTAGCTTTGTAGAATGCTAAAACAATGGAGATCAGCTAGTAAACAGCCCTATTGTCCATCAGCATATGATGCTTTTACCCAGCTGTGAGGAATATGTTGTCCAAAGTGAAGCAGGTGACTGTTGATCTTGTGCTGACCAAAGGTTGAAAAAAAATTAAGAATTTACAAAACAATTACATCGAGCTTCTTATCTGCAAGTGTGAACTGAGAGCTGGTCAACAACTGATATACCTGATAAGATTTACTATCTTTATCAATACAGGTGACATAGACAGGATCTCCTGGTTGTACTAGCTCTTGTTCAAGGGTTTGATGTCAGATAGTCTATGTAGAAACATCAAATATCTCTGCAAGTTTTGTAGGCTGTCCAACCACCATCCTCACATTGACCATTTCCTAATGAACTTCTGTTGAAGATTTTGGATGACATGTCAAGCTAGGATCTGTGAGCCATTGTACAGGTATTATGTTTCTCTTAGGAGTTAGCTGCTTCTCTCTACTTCCGCTCTGTAGACTTGTTATTTGATGACAACTCTCTGTGCATTAGTACCCATGTGTTTCTCACCATTCTTCTCTATAGGCATTCAACTTTATTTCATATACCAACATATATATGATGCAATCTCCTTGATGTAGATGATTGCCACCTCCAGGTGCTCTCAAGCTTTGTGGAGTTACTGTGAAGCAAACAATTGTTGTTAGTCTCCATTGTGAAAGATGACAGAATGTTGAGGAATTTTGGGCCTCTTTTTCAGTCCACCCAAGACTTGGGTGCAGAAGTCTCAGATCAGGACACATCTCACCTTGCATACCCTCTGCCAATTCTTCCTAATTTACTTACTACCACATAACTTGCATATTTCCATGCTAACTCCCTAATATTCTTCTCCAGATCTATGGTTGTACTTATCCTCTCGTCTTTATGGAATTCTTCATTAATCAACCTCAGCCTCACTCATACATCATTAAGTTTCCTTCAGTGGATAGTGTTGATGTGCAACACTCACTTGCCACAGCAGTATTTTTTGTCAATCAACATTAAAAGCCCTACCACTGTGTTGATGCAGCATGGGGTTCACTAGGTTTAGCCATGTAGTATGTACCTGTAGATGGTTTCTTTTAATGATGACATGGGCCTTGCACAAGATAGACCACTCCTCACATTTCTATATGTACATGACTTACACTCTCTTGCTAGACCACACTAGTATCTTATGTCTCTCTTAGACAAGGTTTGTTTACCTCTACATATGTAAAACCTTGACTTGGAGCTAGATGGTTACTTTCTGACATTCACTCCCAATTATCTATCAGCAATCCTTGATATCACCCAATAATTTACCTTCATACCTCCTTCATGCAAGGATGGCTTAGTAGACCAGTGAGAAAAGAGTTAAAATCTTGTATGATATAGGCACCACAGGATTAGAGATATTTAAGACAGGTTTTAATGT
This sequence comes from Suillus occidentalis, assembly GCA_016628085.1. NCBI lineage: Eukaryota > Fungi > Basidiomycota > Agaricomycetes > Boletales > Suillaceae > Suillus > Suillus occidentalis. The sequence continues at coordinate 13,918 of JABBWB010000252.1, forward strand.
TGTTTAGAATACAAAGAATTATTTTAAAATTTGAACTAACATAATTATGGGCATATAACTTCAAATTTAATTAATTTTTTGTGTATAATTTAAAATATTAAGCTTTGGCAATCATTTTGCCAGCAACTATATATCATCAAAAATACAATATATAGTTGGAATTTAATTGTTTGCTTGAATTTAAAGTTCTACCATGCCATTTAAATATAGGACTCACTTAAACTTTAGTCACTGGTCACTGTATTAAGTTGTGACAGACAATTAGATCCTGCTGAAGACTTCTAGCTTACATTGGTGACAATATGTGATGATGAAGCTTCAAGTTTTGTAATCAGATTATATATATTGCCCGATCATTACCCACTTCATCAAGTAGCAAGACATTAAATAAAATAAATATATTTACATAGACTATGACATGGTCAAAAATTTAGTCACAAGATAAGAATCAATGACTATGCTCTAGTCAGAAACCCTCCATCACACAAAGTGACTAATAACTCATGATGCCTTTGCATTTTCAGGGCAACTTTGGAGGTCCATTGAGTACAACTTTGCCAGAAAATCAGGATATATTGAGAAGGAATTGGTAGTATAGTGGTGATCTAGATCTAGTGGCAGATGGTGTTGTACAGCAAATAATAACTCTCCCGTCAGCATACTATAGATGTATTTGATAGTAGTGGGGACAGGAGTTAGTAATCTATCTCTGCAAGGATAGAAGAAAATTTGGCTGTTGCCCAGATGTATAGATGCCTTGCTGTAGACAACACTATTGAACTCGAGTGTGGCACGTAATACTGTTGTTTGTTATCTGACGAGCACATACAAGTCATCCAGCACCACACTGGTCACTACACAGTCAGCAACCTGGATAGTATCATTCATCAGATCTTTAGTAAGCTCATGCATAGAATCACTCTTATTAAATACTTAATCAAACAGGACCCTACACTCTTGAATAGTAGGTGAACATTCTTCTTGGATGAGCCAACAGTGAAGTCTTGCAGCCTTGATATACAAAAATAGCATCATGTTTTCAAGTTCCCCTAAAAGTATATAAGTCCCATTTTTTCATTTGTATTTTAATATAGACATACCAAATTTGTGATTTACAGGAAGGTGTTGTAAGATTCAAACCAGACACTTGAAAGGAAAACACCACCATAAATGAGTGGGTTCAAATAGGAGTAGATAGTCATATATGTGAAAACAGGCATGGTGATTTGGCTGCAGAGAGAAGGTGGGGGGGGGGGGGGGGGGGGGGTGAATTTTCTGTAACTTTCCCACATATACAGTGATATGTGAGTGATAAGATTCAGCCCTTCTTGCCATCATTGTTCTTGCACAAGCAAGATACACTGCACAGACTAATTCCATAGTGTGATCGAGAATAGTTCTGAGGTGAACAGCATTTTTGTCAGAAGAATGCAAGGTACTGGCTCCCCACAAGCTCATGAGGGCAATAGGAAGGTAGATTGTGATAGGGGATCACCAGTGTTTTTAAAAAAATTGAATGTAAGAAACATCACAATGAAGAACTAACTCAATTCAAAAGAGCCTTGACATAGTCAATCTTGAGTGTTTAGCTAACTTTCTGAAGTGTACAATGCAAAGAATTGTAGGTAAACCTCAATGGTCCTGAATTTTGTGAGACAGAGAGGTTTTCAACTTGTCAAAATCATTGTCAAAACTTATATAAGATATGAGGAGGGCATGAATCACAGATATCTGTGTTATCTTCTTAGCTATTATTGTCCTAGAGGTACTTCACCAAAGTCACACACAAATGCTGGGGAGGACATCGTCAATGTGGTCAACTCTGAAGTCAAACTGAGAAGATTTTGAGTGTAATATTGAACCAGGCCTTCTAATATGCAGTGCATTAGATCAATGATAAGCTGCTGTCAATATGATAAATGCCAGAGTTCAGAATAGCACATGCTGTGAGCCTTGAAAAATCTCTCACATCCAGAGGATGTAGTGGCATCTCTCCACTGCTCTGCATATTCTCATAGTTTTGCTCTGTCACGAGTTTCCCAGTGCTCAAAGTCAACTCTTCTGTAGGTAGACTTGTGATAGCAGTTACATGCACTGTAGTAGAAGTGACTCTAGCCATAGAAGCAATATAACGAGCAGTGGGAAGGTCACAAGCAACAAGGGCAACAGTTCTATTAGTAAGTCAGCCATTAGGGTAACAAGTGGTTTTAGAGAACTTACACTGAGGGCAATGACCAATTTGCCCATGGATCAAAAGCTAAACCTAGTGTGATCACAGACAGACTTGAGTCACCTTGAATTCTCACAAGAAATGATAACAAGTTATGTCATTCTGTTGTGTATAGGCTGTGATATAGGTTCCATCCTCCAGATCCAACCCCCATGTATTATGTCACAAGATGTGATCGGCTCAGGTGGGTCTACATCACTGTATGACAACTTTTGCTTTGTTTTTTCAGCACTGACTCCAGGATTTATAGCAAACAGGAATGTTAGACAGTGGGAGTTCTTCAAGGATTTTACATATGAACAGAAGCTCAAGGGAATGCTCCTTCAGAAGTTTGGTAAGATGCTTGTCTAATAAATCAAGGACCTCCTGGAAAGTGACTGCAATTAACAGTCCTTTGTTCCTTATAAATTCATACCATTCCACTGCAGATAGGACAAGGTTTTTGAAATAGGGGTGGAGTTGCTCCTCAAATTTGTGTACATACAAATGGTAGAAGAATGTAGTCTTCTCATTATTGCAGGCCTTGAATGTGATGGCGGACCATTTGTACACCAGCCAGTTGTACCTTTTATCAAGGACATGCTTGACACCAAGGGAACCTCTGTATCTGATACAGATCCATATGAAGATGTAGAAGACTGACTCGAGATCATCTTCAAAGCAGTGTATGATGAGGCGAGCTGGAACCATATAGGAATTTGAGGCACACTTCAAGCTGCATTCAGGTGTCACAATGCTACTAACAGCCTCAGAGAGCTGGAACAGGAGTAACCATGACATGAAAGGCATTGTGCCATAATTGTTGATATCAGCCAATGAATACATGCTTTCAAAAGTATAAAACTCACTGTCCTACCTCTAGCATATTTTTGGCCTTGGGTGATAAATACGGAGAACTCCCAATCAATCAAGGTTCCACAGGATCCGTTACCATCATCTTCAATCATTGAGTTGTTGAGACTACAATCATAATGAAGAATGCCCTTCTCTTCCACTTCTATCTGTTGAACTAGAAGATTGGGTCAGTTGAATGTAAAAGAGGGAGGAGGTTTGAATATATACTTACTTTTGATGATATCCCAAATAGTGGCCAACAACTCTGCCTTCATCTAGAACATATATAATAGTCATGCATAAGGCTTCAACACTAAATGAATTTGTGTGTGGACAGTGCCTTGAATGCTATTCAATAGTTTGTAACAATAAAGCCCTATTTGATCAACCTCTCTGGGCTTGCTCTCGACAAGCCAATGGAACACCATGAACATCTTTCATCACCTGCAGCATCTTAACTTCATTCAAGGCATCCACTTTACTTTCAAGAATCCAATGATCTTTGATAATGTATTCTTCATCACCCCTCCACATCAGATAATAAATGGTACCACAACCAACAAGCCCCTGACTAGAAAATATGACTTCAAGGATGTTGTACATATGATTGTTGATGAGGATTCGACTGATTGGATCAAGAAGAGGAAGATAAAAAGGATCATCAGGAATATTGACATCTAGCTGAGGAGCATTGAGCATGGGATTACTTTGGGGGGTGCTCTCAGGTACATCACCAATCTGAGGGAGGGGGGTCATGCTCTCAGATATGTCTTGCATCTGGTGGAGAGGGGTCATGCTCTTAACAATACATTCCATTGTATCTAGTGACCTATTTATGCTGGGGCAGAGAAAAGTCAATACACTTTCAAGCTGGGTAGGTTGCAGCATTTTTGTAAGGATGACAATTGAGGGGTCATACCTGAGGCACTCAGATAAGGCATGAAAAGATTTGTAGGAAATTGTGTGAGTGAGTGTTGATGTTAATTGAAGGCATTACAATGGCACTTGAGTGGTTGTACATATAAACTTGAAGTTCGCAATACACCTTGGTTACAGACATGAGTAAAATGAACCACCTCCAAGGCTGTCATCTGAAGAGAAGGAACATCTTGTTATCCAGTGTATTTCCTATCGTGCCCATAGCTGAGTATGGTGGTGACGTCAGCTTACAAACCACCTTGATTGTATCATATTGAGCTTCTACATCATCCAATAATGCAAGGTCAGGCTTTCATGCAACTTCTTCATTTTTCACAAAGTGTGTAGAGTTTCCTGCACTCCACAGGTGTGGGACTAGGTTGGTCTCCTGTACAATCTTTGGCACCTTTTTGATGAGCACAAAACATATAACATTGAAGAACATTGCAAAGACTCCCTTGAACAGTGGTGAGAGTGTATCTGAGTCCAAGTTGCCGCCTTCTGGCTGTGACCCAGGAGTTCTTCCTCAGGCTACAAAGATGAATCACCACCACCTCTGCTTCCAGACTTCACATCTGCCATGGTGCTCTCCTCCCTCTAATCTCCAAGACTCCTATCACTAGGGAGTAGCCATTACTTAACATTATCATGGTGTGATTTCAGGAGCGGCCAGTTCCACTAGCATTCATCTTTGTTATACAGATGAGCCAGGTCATTTTCACCTGTGGTGGTGAACTTCTTATGAAGTCTGTTGTCCTGATAGTGAATTTTATGTAATGGGACCTATAGCTCTGTCACATCTGGGAGTTGAAAGGTAAATGAACAAAAAATCTATGACAATATATAACTAATCTCTGCATCATCTTTTTGTGGTGACAGTTCATGTAAGATTAAGTAATTAGGTTCCAGAGTGGTGAGTTTGTCCAGTGTAGGTACATCATTGATAATGCGCACTGACATCAGTAATGAGAGCTTTATTCTATAATCTACAGTTTTTCTATGTTCCCAAGCTGGTGACATGACTGTGTGCAAGAGATGATAAAGAGCTCATTTCAACACAGGTACTATCTCTATGTGGGTACTTATAATTTTAGTGTATGAAAGTGTTGCTTATTATATATGAATTAAGTTGACAGCACAAAAAAGCAATTTTTGTCCTAAAAATAGTTTAGTCAAAACTCAGATGCATGCTCCATGCTATTGTAGGCAGTAAAATGTGTGTATGTGGTTGCGCTAAAGTGAGGGACAAGATGAACAGGTGCTCTTAGCTAAGAAACTGGAATAATGTCCCCTATCCAAGTGCCATTAGAGCACTTTAAACTTCTCAGCACATGTAGCTGAGTAGTGGAATCATGTTTGCTAGAAATATCAAATAGTTGCAAATAGGCAATGAACTGATCTTTCCAAGACTATGGTGTACCACTTTTGCCAATAGGCCATATGAGAAGTCTGAGTTGGGCTACTGAGTGACCTATGGTGCTTATTTTTTAGTATATAGTGGATGTCATAATGAAACAGAAAGTGCGCCTGAAAGACCACCAGTAGGCCATTACTGCTTTACACTGGTCTGGATAATGACAGTGTCATAACAGCCCAAAGTCCAGGGCCCACTAGGTTATACACAGTTTAACATCTAAGCTGGGTAAATTTTGTGGGCATCGTGAAAGTCCATTTCTTGTAGATGTATTTTGAACCAGACTTGAAGCTTATTGAATGGAAGTTCAGCTTCAGGTCCAGCTCTTTGAGGACCACTGGTTGCATAAACATGATGTCCAGATGTCACCTCATGGTGAAGAAAATCAGCAAGAGTTGGGTGAAGGTCTGGTAGGTTGAACATGATGGTAACTTCATTGACACTGATATTCCTAATAGAAGGATTACATACAAGATGGAGAGCAGTGCGCCCAACAACAAAAGAGCATAGTTGAATGGGTATTAATTCTACTTTTGTGCTGTAGCATTTTGACGATTGTAAAATAGTCTGTGATAGGACATGGCTGATCAGGTCACTGAGTCCTGGATGGAATTTCCATGGGGACAATCTCCACATCCACGTCTTGTCAATGTCATCATCTTCATGTTCCTCTCTGACAACTTCCAGATTCTTAATGCTCAGCTTGCCATCCAAAAGACTGATGGCAAGATCAAACCTATTACACTTATCAGCATGGTTAAGATAATGACATATTTGTGGATCATAATTATTGTTGTTGATGAATCTTAAAGGGTTTTTAACCTTCATAATGTGTATATGTTCAGTGACATCAGCAGACCATTGACCTATAACACCAAAGCTACAGATGTATAAGCTCATACTTACTACATGATGTATGTGCTTGCTCATGACATAGGCATCTTGCTATGAGCTCCTCATTGATTAGACACCTTCTTGTGTTATTGGCTATTTGGCAACAGAGACTCATCCCTATACCCTGGGGACATAGACTCAATCCCCCAGATCCAAACATTCAAGGTGCCAGTCCCTAGGGACATGGATAGCCAAAAAGTCCTAAAATAGAAGCAAAAGAGTCAGTAATGAAAACAAAACAAAACTGACCTTGAGGTGCACTATAAAGCATGCCATATATCAAATGATGGTGGTATATATATATAAAGTTAGTACTAAAATATAACAAAAGGAAAAGACTTACTGAAAGTGGCTGAAACATAATGTAACACTGCCTTTGGCCACTTGCAGCTGCAGTCTGCAAGTAGCTAAAGGACAGGTGTATACAAAAGATAAGAGTAGTTAGAAGTTGGAATGGGAAGTAGCATCATGGTTGACAATTGAGAAAGATGAACCATGGAAATGAAATTGAGAGTTGAAGTATTGTTTGTTGATTTGTTGTTGTTTGTACCAGCTGTTCCCGCCCTCAATTCCACTGGTTGTTGAACTTTGCCCTTTGATGTCACATGTTTGTTTGGTTGATTTTTGGACTTGTTTCTTTTCTCTAAGTCTCTTGACTCTCTTCTCTCTTGTCAACACATCTCTTTTGCCAATGTGTCTCTTGGTCATGTGAGTGTGTTTTGTTTGTTTTTTTATTATATACTGACTACTTTTTGGATATTTCTTTTCATACTTCTCTTTTGCTGACATGTCTCTTTTGTTGACACGTCTGTTTAGTCATGTGAGTTTTTTGCCTTTTGTGGCTTATGGTTATACTGACTACTGTTTCAGCTTCTCTTTTATTAATGCATCATTTTCTCAATGTGCCTCAAGTTTTTCAGGTGAATTTCCCTTTTTTTCAAGTCATCTCTTTGTTGACATGTCTTTTTTGAACACATCTTTTTCAGGTGAGTTTTCTTTGTTTTCTTAACATGTCTTTTTGATTGATGCGTCTTTTTGTCAGGTGATTTGCTTTCTTTTTTCAACACGTCATTTTGATTGATGCATCTTTTTGTTAACATGTCTTTTTTGTTAATGTGTCTTTTGGGTAACGCATCTGTTTGTCAGGTGAACTTTCTTTCTTTTCTTAACACGTCTTTTTGTTAACACATCTTTTTGCCAGGTGATTTTGTTCATTTTATCAATGCGTCTTTTTGACAGGTATTTTTATTTGTTATTTTGTTTAATTATACTAATACTAATTATATTCTCAGATGGTCCACACCAAAAACATGGCCAAGAAATCCAATGGTGGTTCAGTGCCATGCATCATCCTCAACTTCGCAAGAGCCACCGGTACTTCGGGCGTACAACGCCAACGTAGGTAGACATTGACCACCTTCAAGGCCACAACTGTGGGAGGTGGGGATGTCGAAAAGAGAAATGCTTGTCACAAGGTGCATCTATTTCTTCTGTCTTACATTTGCTTACTAACTTTACCTTTATTTCTAATAAGGCCTTGTCCAGCACCAAGACTACCTTGCCCTATGGCAGGTGGTCACAATGAGGTAAGTCTATTTCTTCACTACAAGTCTAGTTGCTAACTTGCCTCACCTTTCCTCCTTCTAGTTTTGCATACTCTGTAGGGATGGTGCAGAGCACTATGAAGACAATATGCTCTTCTTATGCGCTCTGTGTCCCAGAGTAGTGTGCAGACTCTGTCTGCAGCTACTACCTAACTTAGAGACCACAGTCCTGCAAGAGGACATCTCTTTCAGGTGTGTTTGTTGCCATATCAAGATGGATCAATCTGGTGCCTACTTTGTGAGTTTTTTTGCCTTTATTATTTTATTTGTTCATGCCTCATTAATAACAGGGTTTCTATCACACCAATGGTGCTCCTGTCTTGGACAGGTTCTTGCCCATCAATGGTGCACTTGAGGTATCCAAACAAGCCGAAATCTCTTCGGCACTGGTTCTTTTTATTCACCTTATTCTTGTTGACTTTATGGTATCTAGTAGTCCTATGGAGTTCGTTCATATTACACTGGTGGCAGCCTTGCTTATCTTGATGTTGTCTATGACATTGGCACTGATGAGAAGCTTGCCCCCTACCATGACCAAGTCTGTAAGATGATTAGAGGTTTGAAGAACTCATTCACCTGGGAACGTGTTGTCATTGGTGTGTCCACTCATACTGATGAGGATTATGGAGACCTTTTCATTGGGTATGAAGATACAAAGGAGTATCACAGCACTGGTGTCAATGATGTGAGTTTTTTTCTTTCAAAGTTGGCCAATAGTGACATTTGTTGCAGTTCTTGGAAATTATTCTCCAACCCTGGCAAGGTATCATCGACCATGCCCAGGAGTCATATCTCTGGATGCTATGTTGTGGGTCCCTTGTCAACAACAAGGACTTATTCCATGGCTTGCAAGAGGCTGTTGTCCGGTAAGTTTTTTTTCGCCTTTATTTGATATATCTAATTTTCCTACAGCCACAAGTTCACCGGTACCATCGCATTCAGTGCTCCTCGTTTTCAACCGTCTTTCGCCTTGCACTTGCTCCTTTTTTTCACAGAGCGGGTTCTCATTGAACATTGCCCCCTTCATTTGGCATTTAAGGATATGCTTGCACAGGCCTGTGACCTTGGTCATCACTCTAACATATTTCTCTTACCAACTGACAAGGAGGGCACCCTCACTTGCTCAAGGTTTGCATGGACTAATTTGGAGGTCCATCCTTGGGGTAACCACCTGCCTATCCAATGCAGTGGTTGTGGTTGGGCTAATTCTTGGAGGTCTGCCTATGTCAAAGGTAGCAAGGACAAGTCTTACATTTTTGAGTGCAAAAATGACTCTTGCAATGTAAGCCATACATTCTCTCAGCCACCAGGGTCCACAGTACTATATTCTAGTAGGAAGAATGGTAGTACTTGGTTGAATATTCCTTTGGTGACAGAGTTTGCTTGATTTACATATTTTTCTTCACATTTTGTCTTACATTTTGTCTTACATTGTACCTTGCTCATGTTATCATTTGATTAGTGTCTGAATCTTGAGATTTGATATATAAGCTAATGGCATTAAATATTTATGAGTTGGTCAGATATATACTTAGATCGTTTTGTGGTGATTTGAATCATGTGACATGGTTGGTTGATCTGTTGTCAAGGACTGGTTACACTTTCTGCAAACTTGTATCAGCCTATGTTCTCAAAGAATTTTTGCATATAATGGCTGACTGGACACTTGTATTCAAGGCTATTTTGGATGAATACAAGATAGCCTATGTTTCTGCCAAAGGAAATGCAACCAAGAGGGCTACAATCCTCAAAAGCATCAAGGATACTATTGTTTAATCTGACGAGTCAAAGGATCCTTCTACCATGCTTCCTGACAAGAATCTTCATAAAGTAAGTTTTCTATGTGATTGTGTCTGCATTTATCTAATTTTATAGGCTATTCGTACATATTATTTGCGGTTCCTTGAGGATGATGAGGATTGTGATAATAAGTAAAAAATCATAGAGGGAGGTCCTAAACTCATGACTGGTCCAGGCATTGTCACTGTAGACATGGTTAGAGACTGTCAGGATGATAAGCCTCTGGATGCTGTAGCTTTCAAGAGCAAATTCTTGCCTTTTGATGTCGCTCAGAAATTGTTCAAAGAAGAAATTGGGGAGTATGACAAGAAGCACTGTGACACCTCAGACCTAAGGTCTATGGGGACAAGGACAAAGCTGGTCTGGTCTTGGTACAATGCCCTGTCACCATCTGTGCTTGAGGAGCTCAGACTTGTGGCAGGCAAGTGGAACTAGAAAGGTCCTCATTCTGACACCAAGGACAGGTATTTTTTTTATGCTACATTTATATGTTTCTTAAATATTCATGTGTATCTACAGATACCATAGCCATCACCAGAAGAAAATCATGGAGAACTTCATAAAGATGGCAGGAAGAACTATGGGTTTGCATGTCGTGATTCTCACAGCTCATAATAGAGGGGAGGGGAAAATGCCTGGAATGACCATGTCAGTGATATTTTTTGCCATTGACATTACTATTAATAAATTTTTGGTTTAGCTGGGAATCCTGTCTGAGGAAGGGAAAGAAAACTTTTACTTTGTCTTCAAAAGAAAACAAGAAATGGGCAGGAGAGTCGCAAGACCGACTTGCTGATTGGCTGAATGAAGCCAAGTACAGTAAGTTTTGGATTTTGTACTTAATTTAATCACTAATGATTTTGTGGCAGCTGAGGACCATGAGGATGGATCTGATGAGGATGATGAAAAGGGGCCTGATTTAACAGTGCAAGTCAATGATGAGGGCTATCCTTGCCTACCAACAGGCTTTGAATCACTCATACTCAAGAACCAGCAGAAGGTCATACAGCAGGTTTTTCAAAAGTCTTATGGTTATTCATTTATATTTTCAAAGTAATGTATTTTTGTGACTAATTACATTCAATAGTGCTTATCACAAACCACCCTTGGGCTGCAGTCCCATGGGGTCATATCACCCAAGATCCAAACCATTACCTTGACATGAACTGTATTTCTTGGAATGTCGTCATCAAGGGTCCTTCTCACCTGCAAAAGGAAGCCATTGGCATGATTTATTTACTTTGGAAATCTCATGCTAACCACAATAAACCAATTGTACGGTTTGTTGGGTATAAGGAAGGTGACTTCTACGATTCACTGGCTAAGAGGGCAGATATTAGCCAAAAATCAAGGAAAAGTCAAAATTTTGTTGAGGTAACATCAGATGAGGACCAGGTACTGAAGAAGGCTGCCCAAGCAGATCTTTCTTCTGATGAAGAGGAAGACTTGACAATGTGTCATAACTATACTCTGTCTCTTTCCAATTCCTGCCCAAAATTCCATATGAATGGTGACTTGGTCAGTTATCTTCAGTTGCTCTCTACCCTCCCATCATACTGTCAGCTCTTGGCCACAGTTCAAAAACTTTCTGACACCATAAGTATAGTTTACTACTTTATATTGGTGAATTAAATTTGACTTGTATTTTAAAGCAAACTCTAGATACTAAGGGCAAGGCTAGGAAGCAACATCTTCCTGTCTGGGTGTCTTGGACGTGGTCTGAGGCATATCTGCCTCAAAATATCCACAATGATGTTCAGTCATCCTCTGTGGCTTTAGAGGAGCTAGGGTATGATTGTCATCCTGGAACTTGGTCTCCTCCTATGTGAGTGTTGCTGTACTCAGGAGTATGAAGTGGATGAGGATGGAGATGATATATCTCAATATTTGGGCGACTCCATCCTTGGCATCCAGGTAGAGGAGAAGATTGAGGAGGCAATTACCAGAATTCAGGAGAAGGTTGACACAATGCTACCAGATGATAATGAGAAGCTGATGACAGTGAGCAAGGAGGTTCATATGAGGCATCTGGAGAACAAAAGGCAGGTGAAAAAGAGAAGGGAGGCGGAGCGGGCCAGAGTGGTAGAAGAAAAGAAGGTAGCTGAGGAGGAGAGGGTAGCGGAGGAAAAGAGACTTGTTAAGATGTCTTGGATGGCTGAGGAGAAGAGGCTTGCTGAGAAGAAGAGAGTTGCTGAGTCGCCTCAGAGGGTCAAGAAGGTAAGCAACACTAATACTGGAGGAAAAGGTAAAGGTAAAGGACCAGCAACAGATCTGAATGATTCAGCCATGAAAAAGGTCAAGACATCTGCTCCTCCTGATCCTCCTCGTTGTTCTGCCTGAGAGAGAGTAGCTTCAAAGAAGTATAAGGACTAAGATACTTTTATTAGCACAGCACCTTACATTTCCCTTCTTACAGTTTGATGTCATATCTACTTCAATTTTCATATCTATTTTGAGTAACATTGATGTTAGCACAGACAATACTCTATGTTGTATGGTCAATATAATTTACAAAGGTCTTTATACTAGGTCTATGTACCTATACAGTACACTTTATTGGCCGACCCACTGATAACTTATTGGCCTATTAGGCCTGCCAGTTTATTCAGCTTGTAGTGTATGGCAGGCTGGGCTGCTGATATTATGCAAGCCTAGCGGGCCAGCCACCCTATGCGACATGCAGCATATGGGCAGCCACCCTCTGATATCATATTGACCCAGTGGGCCAGCCACACTATGTGGCATGCAGAATATGGGTGGCTGGCCACTGATATCATATTTCCCCTCTGGTAAGCCTAGTAGACTTTTTTCAGTTATTATTTAAATTATTCTATGAGAGATATATCTTTTATTACCGGAATGAGTGTGTCTATACTGTAATCTCATTTCATATTACAGAATTTCTTGTTTCAGCTGTATAAGTAGCAAACAATTATCATTTTCTATATGATGTACGAGGCCTACAGTCTCATACATCAGTCATCAGCAAAAGATAGATTTTCATTATGGGAATTGGCCTGAAAGGTTCAGTGCAGATATATGGTAGATATCATTTTTAGTCTGGGGCATTGGCCTGCACAGGAGTTGCAGAGATATCATTTTCACTCTGGGGCATCGGCCTGCAAGGTTCTGCATGGCTGGCCCACACAGCACTTGCATAGGCCGGCTGGTGTCCTGTACACCAGGTTTTGCAGGCCAATGTACATGTCCTATCAACAGGTTATGCAGTACTATATGACTGAAAGGTGTGTTATCAGATCACTTACTGAAGGTTGCGACGTACACATGTGTGCTTTCCGCACTAACAACAAAGACTGTGGAGTTAAAGTTTCCTGCTTGGACAACTGAGCATGACCACACTTTCACCGCAATCAAAAACCTCATCACCAGTCCTCAATGCCTTACCACTATCAATCACAACAATCCTGGTAATAATAAGATTTTTTTAACCTGTGATGCTTCAGATTACACAACAGGTGCTATGCTGTCCTGGTGTGTCACACACAAGTCGGCATGACCAGTAGCATTTGACTCAACTCAATTGCATGGAAACTGAACTATCCAGTTCACAAAAAGGAGCTACTCGCTATTATTCATGTGATGAAGAAATAGTGATGCAACTTACTTAGTATGCACATCAATGTTTATACTGATCATTGTACCTTGCAGAATTTCACAACACAATGTGACTTATCTCGCCATCAAATGCATTGAGCAGAATACTTATCCCAATACGACTTTGAAGTCCATTATATAAAGGGAGAAGATAACGCTGCAGCAGATGCTCTTCCACAATGAACAGATACCGCCTCTGTTCGACAATTATCAGCAGCGATTTTGTCCATCCAAGTGGACAAGACCGTGATTGAGCGCATCAGGGTTGGGTGAAAGCTTTACCACGTGTACGTTTTCATATCATGAATACAGTAAATACAAGTACTGGGTTCTCTCCTTTTCAGCTGCATCTCAGATGCTCCCTGTGTATGCTGTCCCCCATTTGATTCTTCCATCTCCAACTCTATGGATTCCACTGCCATCAATGCCCACGAATTTCTTTCCAAACTTGCACATGACGTCCTCGAAGCACAAGACAATCTCCTTGCTGTGAAAGCGGCTCAGGTGTCTCACACCAACAATTCTCACAGAAAGACACTCTTACTTCACGTCAGTGACCACGTAATGCTTGCTACAAAACATAGACGATGTGAATACATGCAGAAGGGTGACAAATGTGTCGCTAAATTCATGCCTCATTATGACAGACCTTACACTATCCTTGATGCCCATCCTGAAACTTCCACATACACCTTGGACTTGCCCAACTCCCCCAATATATTCCCCACATTTCATGTCAGTCAACTTTGACCTTATCATGCCAATGATGCGACTCTTTTTCCTTCCCGCAAACATCCACAACCAGGGCCTGTTGTGACAGAAGAAGGCCAGCTCGAAAACTTCATTGATCACATTCTGGACGAACATCGTAGAGGATGCAGAAAACAATACCTGGTTCAATGGGTTGGTTACGATGAACAAGATGACGAGTGGCTACCCAGGCAGGATTTGGAAGATTGTGAGGCGCTTGATGAATGGGAGAAGTTGAAAAGTCTTTCCAAAAGATGATGGGAAGGGGTGTAAGCTCATGCTTACTACATGACATATGTGCTTGCTCATGACATAGACATCTTGCTATGAGCTCCTCATTGATTGGACACCTTCTTGTGTTATCAGCTATTTGGCAACAGAGGCTCATCCCTATATATACCCCACTGTTACATCATTACAGCCAGCTTCTTACTGTCTCCTGAATCATACACTCTTCCTCATTGCTGTCTGTCCAATTAGTGTTCACCGTTGCTGTGAAGTGTTCCAAGATACTAGGAACTGTTAAGGTCGTACTCTCGGGTTAACGGATCCGAAGGGCTTTGGCCTCAGCTCGTACGCTGTGCCCCTTTCCCAAGTATTGCCCTTGTATTTCAGAAGTACTATCGTGCCGGATCCGAAGGTCCGAATGTATATTGTAGACGTATCCGAAGGTTATCCAGACAACGTATGAATATCCGAAGGTTATCCGGACAACTTATGTATATCCGAAGGTTATCCGGATAACAGAAAGACGAGTAAGGCTAATCCGGACACGTCCGGACTAGAAACCAACAGAGTAAGACTATCCTAAGATAGAGCCGAGGATATAGACTATCGGATACAATCTGTAAGTCTCGGATGGTGACTAGAGTCTAACGAGTACTCAAGTCCGGAAGACAGAGAGAGGACAATCTAAGATGATATTCGAACTGAGGTGTTACAATGTAAGTACAGGAGTTTATATACCGAATGTCTAAGGCTTGAGGCTATGTACGAAGTATAAGCAAAGTCTATCGCTAATCAACGGAAGCCGGAAGGAAATCACAAGTGGACGGATGGAATAACATAGCCGGGAATTAATCACAAGTAAAACGGATCAGGGAAAACATAGCCGGAAGTTAAGGAATACCGAGAATCCGGTAATAAGGAATTACCGATAGCAGAAGAGGCTGTGATAAAGTTATATGAACAGGAAATGAATTAAGAAGCTTATCGTATATCGGATCAGAAGCGGATCTGTGCATCGGACCGGATCGGATCTATGTTCCAGAAGTCCGGATGAGAAGCGTTAATGTATGGGATATGACAGGAACAATGTTTTGCATTAGCTCAAGTTTGGGTATGTATCAACTGTCGATGGTTGCCTTGCCTTTTTCTCAGCAAACCCCAGCAGTGATGATTGCATGCTTATTTGCATGAAACTCATCCAATGCAGTTGAGATGTGGGCAAGATTATTGTTGTCAATGTGTGGCAATTGCATGAGATAATGGAAGTACATGAGTGCACATACAGAAATCATGATGCCAGGAGGCATTGCATTGCACTAAGTATGTTGATCAATCGTTGAATGTCTCAATGACAGTGACCACCGCGCTTTGAGAGGTAATTGTGGTCGGGGGATATACTAGGGAGATGTAAAATAAAGGGCAAGTTACCATGAGATAACAACTAGATAACCATACCACCAATATGTCACCTTTTGTCCAAGTAATCAAGGTGTAAACACCACATTTAGTCATTCATTTTCCCGAAATAATGAGCATCATTTATTTGCTCTGGTATCGACTACAGAGATTCACATTTTAATACAGTACCCCTCGAGATTAACTATCCAACCCCTTGAGACCATCTAAACAACAGCCAGAATGCGCATAAATGCACCCCCAAACCTTCCTGTCACCCACCCAAGGTCAGGGGCTGTCAATGGACCACCACCAGGCCATGTCATGAGAAAAAGGAAGCCTGAGAGTGGGTCAAATGTGATTGTAACCAAATGACCACATCAGGTGAAAGGAGGACCCTCGAGTGTGCCACAGGAGTCACCATTTCTTGATTCATTCTGACAGCCTACAGCAGGGCCACCCCACACTTTTGAGCCTGAGTTTACTGTGGCAGAGTCAGAAGAGCTCACCAGACAGTTACAAGAGCAAGAGTTCGCAAGGGAAATATCACAAGAGGCGGAAGAAGATGTTGAAAATACTGTGGGGGATTATGATGACGAAGACCCATATATAGATCCAGACCTCAAAAACATACCTGCCCTAGAAGATGACGAAGGACAGCCCCCACTCACTCAACCCCTTGCGCATCCAAGAGTTCAGCCATTCATTCCCTCAGGTTGGACATCATCTGCTTCCCATGCTTCCACTATGACCCCATCTCAGCCAGCCTCTGCAACTCCATTGATGCAAGAATCCACATCAATCTCCAATGTCTTCACAAGCTGTGCTTCCTCAGTCACTCCCACAAGCAGTCTTTTCAATCTGGGTCAGCATCAGCAAGCAGCACAACCTGCAAAGACATTTCAGGCCACCAATCAGTCTTTTCAAACTCCTGCCATACCTTCCAATCGCAAAACAGGCTTTTCAACTGGCACCTGAGTCTGAGTCCCAGCACCGTCCTTATCAATCAGCCCCCACTACTATTGCTCCGAGATCTACCAGCACTATATTCTCAGATAAGTTAGCTAACCTTGATACTGTCATCACAAACCTGGCAACAAAAGTGGAGCGACTCACTATACGGTGCAAAACAGCTGCAGAACTCGAACCACAAGTCCAATTCCTTATTGAACAGAATGAGATCTTGCGAGAGATTGTCGACAAACACCATTCTGAGATAGATTTGCTCAACAAGACAGTTGCCATCCAGAGTGGATCATTGGAGGAGCTACTCACACTGATTCATGACCGTTGTGGCTCAGATGCTGGTGTTCCATCAGTAAGATCTGTGGACAAAGCAACAAAAGCTGTTCGAGACAACATCTTCAATGTGAGCTTTTGACTTGAAGTTCAATATATATGCACTAACCATTGTTTCAGGCTGCTGTTCGACACACATTATTGCATGTGATGGGGATCTCGGATTCGAGGCAAGCTGCATCCTTAGATCCAATTCCAGATGGGATGTTCTGGGTGAAATGTCCAGTGTGAAATGCCATTCTTCTTCGTCCTAACTTCGATGGATCATGGACAGATAATGGGGAGTGGAGGGATGATATGATCAAATATGTCTGGCAAAAGGCTTGTGAGGTATATGCTCAACTACGTGAGGAACATCTCAAGAAAAAGACAGATGCCGACATCATGAAGCAATTAAAGGAGGTCTTCGAGAATACAAGAGATGCCATCAAGAAAGGAGGGAAGGCACCTGATGTGATGGAAGCTAAGAACTGAAAGCAGCGCCAGAATGCTCGTAAGAATTGCGTGAGTGATTTTACATTTGCCAAATGATGCTAAGCTTTGCTCACCAATGTAACAGAAAAACCATGAGAGAGGTGCAGAGGAAGTGCAGCAAGAGACTGGCACCAACAGACCAATGTGGGACTGGTTCTATCAAGTCTGTTATCAGTCCATCGATGAGTCAGATACTGGGGGTGGCGGACCTGGAGTTAACAACAACACTGTTGATTTAGCATCTGACACAGAAAGAGCCCCTCAGCATTCGAAGAAATCTGCAAAATCCAAGAGTGCAGACACCACCTGGACTTCTCAGCCCCCAGCGTATCGAGGTGTGCTGGTGAGTGGGCCTGAGTGTAGTTCGGCATTGAACTTGATCCGCTCATTCTCCACAAGGTTAATGAGAAGGTCCTTCAAATGAATACCCTAGTCAGCAAGAGATGAGCAGAGTGAGGTGGAAGGAACTTCAGTGTGCCTATTGTGAGAGGCAAGCTACGCATGAAGGAACTTCCAAGACCTGGAAATGAGAAGCCAAAGATTCTACGTTAATTTGTCGATGCTGCATGGCTTACTGATAATCCAGATCAAGATGCTCCTAGCCATGTTTGTTTTGACGAGCAGCTAGAGCAGGGACCTGAAGACCCTGAGGTTGGTGATGGGGAAGCTTACAATGGTGATGAAGAGGGTCCTGAAGACCAGATACAGTCACTGACTGGCACCAATGGTTAGTTCGTCTCATTGCAAGTACTTGACTGGACACTGACACGTGTATGTGAAGATATAGAGATGCATGCATGTTCCACTTCGATACAGCCACACACAATGCAGACTACATTTTCTTATTCCCGATACAGTTTGTATGGCAATTTCATAGTCTCAGTCTTAGTCTTCCACCCAGTTTACTTCCATATCCACTTCAGTACCATCCTAAACCACAGTTAGCCATTGTAATCATTATCATCATCACTTACATAATTGTATGCCACTGTAACCCAATAGTTGATGTCGCAAATGGTGATTGGTATGAGTATTAGCTGGTTTGATATCCACTCAACGTTGATAACCTCCATGTCGCTGTATGTATTGGCATGCCACACTTGGACACCAAGATCAACAGCCCTGGAGACAAATGAGGGAACATTTCTGATATTCAGAAAACTACCATCCGACTCACCACATATCCCATGGAAACACTGGCACATGTTCATCAGTTACAAATGGCCAAACAATGGCAATATTCCTTGAAAGCTGTTCTTGATCTTCACTTTCGAGGTCAACCTTGAATATCCACTGAATCTCGACTGCAGTTTGACCCTTGACATATGCATAGCAAGCCAATTTTCCATGAGGCTGTGTTGCGGCCCCGTAACAGAGAGTTTCAATGAATACATGTGAGAATGATGCAGCGTGGCCCATAAAACATACCCCATGCTGTGCGAGTATGACATCAGCATGGATATCAAAATCTTGCCAGACGTCCTGTAAGAATTGCAGAACAAGGCCATAGAGTGAAATATCGATTGTCTGAAGCTTGATGTTCTTGAAATGATGGGGATATGTTACACAACCTGCTTGTGTTAAGTCGACTCTGCATAGTGAAATTAAAGGTACTCACGAACGACCTGGTCTCCATCCCAGAAGTGAGCCAAGTATTCTAGCAATGTTCCCCGATGTGGGCAAGTGCCACCCTTGAGGCATGATTCTAGAAGCTCATTAGAATCATGGTCATTCAGATTGAGTTCTGGGATTCTATGAAAGGCATTCAACTAAGATGAGATGTCAGTAACAACAGCATATAGTGGAGTTGAAGCGGACGGACAAGGTCATGGACTAAGACCCATTTCCACCACTTGCACATCATTGTACACTCCAGCTCGCCGCCCTTGTGGTTGTTATGATTAGTCCTACCAAGGAAACCATTGTTTTGTTCATATGGAAAGGCCTATGTAGTGTAACATGGCCCAAACTGAAGGAGCTGTCGATGAAGATGCTGGGCAAAGTGGAAATAGGGTGTGAGATGACAACCCATACTAGCCCAACTTTGACATGCTCATGATAGCACAGCACAGCCTCGCTCAACTTCATCAGGGCTGATTGAGCGTGAGGACAGTATTCGGATAGCAACTGAGAATTGGAGTATAGTTGAATAGTGACGGGGAATGAAGCGATCCATGGTGGAGGAATTTGCTTGATCGATTTGCTCTTGACTGGGATCGGCTGTTTCGGATAACAAAACCTCAAGGCAACGCTGTTGCAAGACTTTCTCAGTCTTTGCAAATGCAGTGGTGTCTTTCGTCCCTGATCTTGATTTGGGGGCGTCAATATCAGGTATCTTACCATCAATTTCCCAAGCAATGAAGAGTCTAATGAAGAGTACACTGATGTGGTGACACCACTGGTCTGCCTTTGATGAAGAAGAAGTTACCTATATGCAGTTAATTTTACAACTGATCAAGAAGACAATAATGAAAACCTACTGATGGGGGTAATCGGCTCACTGATGGCGGCCATATGATTTGAGTGAAGAAGGATTCTAATCGATCCAGAGGGTACTGATCATCGCGAGGGGTTGAGCTCAGCATACCCAATTGAAGAATGATGACTTTTGTTAAATGTCGAACCATGCCTTGTGTAAACTTTCAATGGATTGTCTATTCAATTGTTAAGAAAACACTCACAAAGGTATATGCAGTGCATGAACTTGACGACAGAGTTAACTGAATTGAGCCAACCTGGGAGGTCATTGATGACTGTCCAGGAGACTCCATGTCGGTCAAAAATCTCCTTCTTATCAGCATCATCTGCAGAGCAAGCACGGAAAGCATATTGGACATAACACCAAGGGTCTCGCAATTTGAAGTCTGTAACTTGTGTATCAGTCATGAAACACGTCAGGTAAGTACAACAATGTACATAGATAATCAAATCCTCGTGGATCGGCAAGATAATAGGATGGGGTTTTGCACTGTGGGCACATGAAAAATTTTGACGAGAATGATGCTAGCCCCTCAATTTTGCAACTTGCAGGTAAATCCGACACTTCAGTAATGATGATGGAATGAACAGGATACTTGTCTTCGTGTCCATAAACGCGGAACTCCTGCCCTGATGAACCATTAATATCAATCCTTATTATCTAAATAGGCTGTGAGCCTGGACACACACCAGCATACAATTGAGTCATCTCTGTGACGAACCTCTCCATTATATTGTTGAGTTGCAGGAGTGTAGGCTCGTTTGGACCAGGGATGACCATGATGAGAAACGTGTCTTCAGTAAGATATCGAACACCTCGTGGATTGTTGCAGCACATCATATATAGGGCACCAGTTGAGTGATTGCCACGTTTGACAGATTGGAACCTGTTTCAGATTGATGAGAATTGAAAGGCAAATGAGACAAAGGCTTACCAGTCCAGGTTTATCTGCCAGACAAGGCCACATGGCAGAGACACAAATCGCTGCTTGAGGTGTTTCATGTCATTGTTGTAAACTTTGGTCGTGCCATCCTCATTAAGTACACAATGCTGCAACCCAGCCTGAATTGAGCGCCAGCCCCATGCATCGTGAATGTCATGCATCGGCTGCCATCTATTGAGAAATGCATCCATACCCTCCGTGGTTGCAGGTGGCACTTGCGCAGGCTGATCTGCTTCCATCCTCCATTCCTGCAGTTGTCGGTACTTTCCTGGTCAAAGGAGCCAATATTGAATGGCATGACGTGGGGGTACATATGGAAGAACTCTCATTAGCTTCCACTTCTCTTTGCCAGAGGCAAGAAGTTTCGTAGTGTAGAGTATGCCCTCGCACTCATCTTCGCTACATTTCTCATGCAGGTCTTCATCATACAACACCAATGAATCGTGTACCGCCCAGCAAGATGGGCAGAGGAAAAGATATGTAATTATGGCGTTGAGGTTGATGCCAAGACGTTTTTCAAGTGCCGGTAGAGTTCTGGCCATGCTATCAAGGCCATCAAATTCAAGGCCAGGTGATTCATCACAGGCGGAAGACAGCACCCGAGCGACACCATCTACAATGATATGAGAAACTTCATGTGTGGCACCTTTGAATGCAGCAGCAATATATGCGCACACATACACATTCCAAATGGCAGAGTGCTCTTCAAATGCCGGAGGTTCGTCAAAAGTTCTTCATTATCTTCAGTATCATCGGCATGTTGCACATCATCAATATTATTGAATGCATTGAGTGCATCGAAAGCAGGATCCTCAACGAGATCATACTCATCATCTTCATCAGGCTCTTCATCAGACTCATCACCATAGATATTGTCTTTGATATTGACATCTTCATCTCCAGCATATTGACCCCTGTGGTCATCCTCGTCGTCCGAGCTGAAAACCAATGGGTGCTCTCCATCACTTTCATCTAGGTCCATCAGATAATCATCATAGGTAATCGGCAGAGGTTCGTCGTCAACCCAGATATCATGATCACTGTCAGCATGTGCACTGTAGCATGCGCTTCCTCATGTCAATCTGCCTCCAGATGCCTCTGGAAGGTCTTCTTCATCTGTAGGAAGGTGGTCTGGAACACAGTTGGTCGTTTTCCAATGCCCAGTAGCCTGTGTTATCATTGCCCTTCCTCCCAGATTGATGTTTTTTCTACCTGAGCATGTTGAACCATTACAGTTCTGTCTGCTTTGCTTTCATCCCACATCTTGTTTCTTTTGAGACAATTTCATCAGTCAAGTCCAATTTTCTCACAGAGGTCATAAACTTCAGATCTTGTGATAGCAAATCACAAAGCCCCACAGTTTGCACAGATTCATAGCACACAGTGATACAGTGACTCCATTCCAAATCCACCCACAGACTCAGATTTCAATGTATGATAGTAGTAGTATGGCCTTGCAAAAACTCACAAGTCTCACACACTAGTATCAAGCACAGTGTATTAATAGCTATAGTATACTTGTACCAGCGCAAAAAGTAGCAATCCAAATTTTCAGCTTAATTTTGAGTTTGGCTTGGCAATATACACTTGGTTTAAATGAAATAAATTGGCATACAACACATAACATGGTAGTTACAAAGATAGGACAGCATAAAACAACTATTAAACACTACAAAAAATAAATTAGTCAAGCTGAATCATGGGGGTCCTGCCATGCAAGATATTCAATGTCATTTCTATAAAGAGTTAGAAATCAATATGAGTACAGAGAGCATGTCACACCCACCACACAAACATAATCACCTTGTCTAGCAAGACAACTAGAAGGGGCAGACCAACCATGCATATTGCAAATAACTGCAAGGTCTGTGTTGTCTAGTCTCTTCTCAGCAGCTTCCACTTGGAATGTCAGTAGGCTTGCAAAACCTCGTTTTCCTACATTACACAATCTGCGAGTATCACCACATTGACAGGTGATCGTGTTGCCCATCTGCTACTTATCAGCCTCACTAATATTCACATAAATATGCGATTGAAATCATCCTCAAACACTTTCCTCACTGCCCTGTTACCGGTCCCAAAATTTGTTCATAGCATATTGCAGAATCACCTCATTCATCAGTACTTGGATATCATACTAGGACCATTGAAGCCAGCTGCTCAACTGGGCATCATGATATTAGATCCAATTGGACATAGCCATTATTGCTTCACTCCATTTGCTAGTTACATTGCCAATACTCCAAAAGAAATGATGCTGGCATGTGTTGGTGGAAAGACATCTCCAGTGACCATGGCCATGTACAAACAATTTGGAGATGCCTTTCACCATGAACCTTGGACAAAATCAACAACTCTTACACAGCTGGATATTATACACTCATGCGTTGATCCATAAGGCATTCTTCCATGAAGTGCAGAAGTTCTGCCTGGATGGTGCTGAGAAGCCATTCTGGAGTGACTGGCCACTAGCCAAACCCTCCTATTTCTTTACACCTAAATCACTGCACCATATTCACAAGCAGTTTTATGACCATGATGCCCAATGGATTATCATTGCTGTGGGAGAGTCTGAGTTTGATTTTCGGTTCTCAGTTTTACAGCCTACTACTGGTTACCAGTATTTTCATGGAGGCATATCAAAGCTTAAACAAGTCACCAGTCCACCGCACTTTCACATAAAATAAAGGTTACTGAGATTTGATGAAAATATCATGTAATCAGTGAATAATCCCGATGTAGCTAGGTGCCACTTGTTTTCGTTTGATAATCACCTGCATGCTTGTACGTGTCAAATCTGTACGCATGCCTGCGTGTGCATGCACAGGCGCTTAACTATCCACGTGCTCGCAGTATGCTGTGGGTACACATTGTCTTCTCCCACGACAATGGTGGACATGGCACACTTCTTGCTGCGCAACTCTCAGCTGATCCATCATCTGATCACGCAAATCGGTGCTGGCATTGACGAGGATTCGAGCACGACAATGGCAGGAAATGAGTGAAAAACCATACATATTAGGCAAGATTCAAGAGCCTAGTAAAAACTTGGCACTTACTTCATGTTTCACAGTATTGAAATAATATCTGAGGTAGTTACTGAAATTAAATCAAGGAGAAAAATAGTTAAGGGGTAGTATTTTCCAGGAATCAATGGCACAGAGGGAACCAATAGATGCACGAGGTGTGGAAATATCATTCCAGAGTATTCTTTTGATGGGATAATCAGATCTAGATTGCAGAGAAGAGGGAGAGGGGCAGGATAAATTTGAAGCTGAAGCAAGATAGTTAGTGCAGCTTGGAAAGGGTAGGAACACACCAAAAGTATCATCCAGCCCATTATCAATAATTATCCATCACAGGCAGCCTCAGAATGAGCAGAAATGCACTAAATTGAGCTGTCTGGCAAATTATCCATTGTGGGAGTAGTAATGGATAATCTGTCAAAGCATTAGCAATTCGTGACAAGGAAGGATAACTAGCAGTCTCTAATGAGACTTGGTTATCCATAATAATGATACTATAGCCTGTCTATATTGGATAGCTATTTTTCCAGGCTTGAAACCCAACATCAGGAAAAAGACCAAATCCTTATAGTCATAGTGGCAGCTATATAGTGCTACATAGGCAGTGTCGTACTATGTAGACATCCAGGCTACTATATAGTACTACATAACTGGTGTAGCCAAAACTAGGACTATGTAGAACTTTGGGTGGCGGTAGTAGCAATCTGTAGTCATTGTAGCACAGTAGCAGCAGTAGTTAGTTCTAGTCACTACGAGTGGAAATACAAAATGTTTCAAGGTCAATAAAAGTATTCAGATAAAATCATGTGCCGTCTCATAGACATTTGTGCTTGTCCACCCAGGGTCAACAGACAGTCCCATTTTTGGAATGAGGTGACACAGGCAAACTATTTCATCAAGATGGATCATGGCTGCATTCCGATGCAGCTGACAAGTCGAACATGACACTTGACACAGGCCAGAGGAGGGATCTGGCTCCCAAAGCAGCATGAACCACTCAATGTAAGCTAGCACTCAGGAGTTCATTCCAACTAGAAACTGACGAGGCAGGGCAAAGATAATACAAACTTGTACAACTCGCACACCTACAGTATCCATTTCAGTCAGTATGACATTGAAGCCTTGAATAGTAACTGTTGCTTACCTTCAAGTGTCTGCAAATTCATCGTCAAACACCATCACTTATCAGTGCCATATTGAATCTAGCAGGGGACCTAGGTTTTCAGCCAGGACCAGGCTGCACTTCAGGTGTCACTCTAATGTACCACTGGTTTGGTGAGTCACTGGTGCATGGATCAGGCGGAGTAATTATAATGACTTGTCGATAAACATCAAACTAGTCATGTGGACCAGAAATGATGTTATTGTGTGGCATGTGCTTGTGCATGAAAGATTTGAGGGCAGGGAGAAACATGGTGGCACCATGTGTGGTGATGAGGTGATCAACAGACTGCTGAGGGCTTGGAGGAGTCTTGGCAAGAATATGGACTACATCAATAGGAAATGACGGAATGGTGTTTGTGGGGGCAGCAAACTCTTCAATCTCAGTGTCCAAGTCTGAATCCAAGTTATTTCTGTGGTTGGGATCTGTGTGACTGGATGCTGTGGCTGACTGAGATTGTTCTGACAACAAATCAAGGTAAGAACTACGTAGGAATACAGCTTCCTGCCATTGAAGCCATAAGGCCATTTGTTCCTTGTAGTTGTGTTTGTTGCTGGCACGATAGGTGTCTTTTGCGAAATCAATGTGTAGTTGTTCTGGGAGCTCAGTGTTGAGACTGTCGGTGGAACCAAATAGAGTGATGGACTTAACAAAGTGTGAGATTTGATGTAATTTAGGAATGTTGAAATGTTTGCAAATTTCAAGCTCTTGTAGGATGTCTTTGTTGGTGTGAAACACCACAAGGTGTGCTCTCCAGGCCATTGAGAGATTCAGCAGTGTGCATTCAAAGCTGTGTGTAATACAAAAAGTCTAGAATGGCTCATGCAACCACTAAGACCTGACTAGCAAATGAAATTGATTGTGTCAGTACAGCCTTTGTTGAGCAAGGCTCACTAATGCTTACCTTGGGACAGCACCAGCAAGCAGACCAACAAAGACACATTGCATTTCTTTATGCTCTGTACCCATCCACTGTCTCACAGTCAAGATACCCTTCTTGAAGTGCTGAAGTCCAGGGTAATCTGGCATTGCTTTGAAGCATGAGTCCATTTCATCTTCACTGACAATCTCAAGATACCTTTATGGACCTGGTGGAGGAGGTTAGGTGTGAGGCAAGAAAGATATTGGCATGAGGGAGATTAGCCCAGAATGGATTGTAGATGGCACATAGCCCATTTTTGTCTAATTGAATTGGATGCTGACCATTCTTCCGCTTCTCTAGTACCTCTTTTGTCACCTCAGGGTCCTGCATCAGCAAAGTCAGCAGATCTCCTTGTTCATCTGCAGCTACCAAACACTTTGGACACCAATTTTCTTTACAACATGCCACAAGACATTGCTCTAGAAAATTAACTACATAAGCAGCAAGGATGGGGTAGACTTGACGGATCAATGAGTTGGCGCAGACCATCTCAACACCATTTCGACCTACAGCAATGAGGGGTTGAAGGAGCAGGGACATACAGTGGTGGAAGAGTCAGTAACCAGCAAGGGAGTGTGCATCAGATGTAAAGTAATCAAGCTTTCCTACAGGTAAGTACCAAATAAGGGCTGTTGCTCATGCTGATATTTCTGCCTCTTCTTTTTTGCAATGTTGCAAATGGTTAGGTACATGGGCCATGCTGATTTGTTGCCTCGGAATTGCGACAGATATGTTTTGTCTGATACAAGAGTGATCAGTGCAATTGTTGCACCTTTTGGCAATAGTTTCTAGGCACCATAGGTAAGTACTTGTTATTTTCACTTTTTTGTGTGTACTTACTTGCTTGTCACACCACCAGTCCACTGTCCAAATGTCATTAATTACTTGGTAAAGTCCTGCAGGGTCCTTGTATGCTCGCACAGGTGCATACACCATGTGATCATGAAACAGCGAATTTCCAATGAGGTCTTTGATGCACTCCACAGGATCACGCATCCAAACTTCAACATCTTCATGCAACATCTGGCCCTTTTCATCTGTTTTATTTCCCTGGACCTTTTCATTTTTGCAACTCAAGGCTGCTCTATGTGGAAGCTTGTCAACTTTCTGGAGGAAAGATTGGTTATTGTGAGAAGAAGGTTTCGTTCAGTTTTGTGTCTATCACCATGGTGAGTATGAATTCTTCAATTTTCAACATTAAGCTTACTATAGGTAATTTCAGAAACTCATCTATTTGAGTCTGGCTGAGGCTTTTAACAAGCCATTCGGTGATTTCCATTCCTCTCTTGTAATTTGAAGTTGTTTACCTTGCAGATGCAACAGACAAAAATTGGTATATACCCATCTTCAAAGGGGGCCCATTTGTCCTCACCCATACACTCCTTATACTGATGAAATCTTTCAAAGCTGGTTTGTCCTTCACGCAGTGTTTGGCCAGTGCCAACACATTGTTCAAAATATGGTGTGTGGTCCTTGTCTTCAACCTCCTCAATGGTCACCTGCCAATATTTTGGTGCTGCTAGGTTGTCTGCATTGGGATTGGAAGACTCAGAGCATGAGCAGCAATAGGGGGAATATGAGTCAGCGTGAGAGTCGGTGTTGGTGTCAGCTTGGTTTGATGTTTCTAAACCAGGTATGTCAATGTCATTCTGATTTTCAACCAGCAGCTCCCACTGTCTTCTACAGTCAGGGCATCCTGCAATGTTTCTTGACACCTCCCAATGTGGGCATCTCCTTGGTAC
Organism: Suillus occidentalis; assembly: GCA_016628085.1. Classification (NCBI taxonomy): domain Eukaryota; kingdom Fungi; phylum Basidiomycota; class Agaricomycetes; order Boletales; family Suillaceae; genus Suillus; species Suillus occidentalis. The sequence continues at coordinate 41,647 of JABBWB010000252.1, forward strand.
AGAATTCACAGTGAGGCATGGTGAGTGGGTTGCTTGCCAACTTCATAACATTTTTTTTAATGATTTTTATAAAATGCAGGCCCTGCCGGCACACTACACTAGTCTTGCACTAAAACTTTTGTTTAACCGCTGGTGGTGTAGGTACTGATCTAATGTGTGCTTTGGGCCTATCATGGTGGATCCAATAGATGACATCAAGATCGTACAACTTGAGAACAGCGAAGATTGCTCAGTCAATGGTTCTGGCCTGTCATGGTGGATCCAATAGATAACATCAAGGTCATATGACTCAAGAACAGCGAAGATTGCTTAGTCAACTGTTCCAACTCATGTTTGGACAATACTTGTACTGATTACTAATAAGTGTTTTTAAAATGCAGGCCTAGCCCTGGTTACTGTACCACATTACACTAGTCTCAATATACCATGGGCAGCAAGTGCCAACTCTAAAAGTTGCACCTGTTTGGCCTCCTCACAATGCTTTGCTTCTGCCTCCCAGCACTCTACAATGAGACTTCACAAGTTTGCTTGCAATAAGGTAAGAGCTGGACCTGGCACTGTTTCTAAGAGCTGCAAATTTTTTGCACACTCACAACTGATCAATTCTGCGTCCCAACACTTCAAAATTAGTTGGTGGATAGGACCAGGTGTTTGGCAATATGACACAGGAAGCAGATACCCAGAATCATTGAGCTTTGGCCTGCAAGCTAGTGAGTATTGGGGCTGTGACAAAGACATGCAGCTAACCTTTTGACAATAATATTTCCATTTTTACAGGTAGTGGTTTTGTCGCCTATGGCTGGTGACACAGGACTATACAATTTGTCAAAGCACGCCAGTGAGTATTTGATGTAGACTCCATACCGCTTGTTGACTGAGATAACCATGGCAGGGAAAATGTTGCAATGTAGTAATGGTACACTTACTGCTTTTATCATTTTCCATTCATTGATCACAGCTTTAGCTCTGAACTTTACAAGCCCTGAAATCAACAAGAAAATTCAAGGTTTAGATGTCTTTGTTTATGTCTTTCATAGTGCTATAAAATCTGCTGAACCATGGGCTAATTGTTCCCTTGTGTTCAGACAAGCATGGCTGCCAGTCGCAAGGTCACCTCAAAGCATGCAAATCCAAGGATGCACAACCAGCACAACCACCTACACGCACCACAAGTGGTCAACAACAACAGCCAACCGAAAAAGAAACTTACTGAGGTAAATCCCAATAATATTGTGCGAGATCATCTCACTCACTAGTGACTCTATAGTTTCTGAGTCTCAATGTCATATCCCATATAATAATGCTTCTCATCCGGACCTTCGGAACATAGATTCAATCTGGTCTGATGTACAGATCTGCTTCTGATCCAATATACAATAAGCTTCTTAATTCATTTCCTGTTCATATAACATTATCACAGCCTTCCTGCTATCAGTAAATCCTTATTACCGGCTTCTTGGTATTTCTTAATTTCTGACTATGTTTCTTTGATCTGTTTTACTTGTGATTGATTCCTGGCTATGTTATTACATCTGTCCACTCATGATTTCCTTCCAGCTTCCGTTGATTAGCGATAGACTTTGCTTATACTTCATACATAGCCTCAAGCCTTAGGCATTTAGTATATAAACTCCTATACTTACATTGTAACACCTCAGTTCGAATATCAACTTAGTTTGTCCTCTATGTATTTCATTGCTCTGTGACTTGTAATCTATCTGTTGTGCTGAACAATTGAAAGGGTGCTACACTGAACAATCTATGCTATTGGTCTTGCCATTGGAGAACTTTTGGGTGAAAGCCTGCAGGGCATCCTGGCTTGAAACATAGGTTCGTGCCTAAAGTGCAAGGTGAGCTGTGTACCCATGGATTAGGAGGACAATGATGCACTCAGCAAAGCTTGGCGCCCTTTGAAATAGGAGATGTTCTCACCTTAGGCTAGCAGACTGGGGGGATGGTGTAGTGCATGAAAGGTTCGAGAATCGGTGAGGATTGGATGTAAGGTGCGAGAATATTTGGTGAACATTTTGCTAGGCCATCTTCCCATTGATTTGACAACCTCGAAGGGTACTCCTCACAGAAGATATTCTAATGTTCCCCCAATGCAAAGGCCATGACCCTTCAGATCTGGTAGGTTTGCTGCAATGGTGATTGACACTAGTCTTTTTATAAGCTCCTTCTTCAATAACAGCCTTAATCCTTTGGTGTGCTTCCAGGCAAAAGGGTGTGCCTCCCCTCCTGCTGGATTGATTCTGAAATGATTTTCCAAGGCTGTGCTTGGGTCTGAAGGACCTTCTTGCGCTGCCCAGTAAGTGTCTTCTCCTTCCAGTTGGAGAACACTTGGTTCTCAGAAGGTGGAATTTCATCACCAGGAAGACCATTGTGGTCTGTTGTTTTCGCCATGTTGGCCCTTGTCACATGTTTTGCTGGATTGAACTCTTTGATTGCACTTACAGTGAACTTGCACCCAACCTTGCTATGGTATAGAAGGTTGTTGTTAATCATGTGAAAATGGCTATGTCTAGCAGTGTGTCAAGGTTTAAGTGATTTTGGATGGAACAAAGGAAAGCAGGTGGTAAAGGGAAGTCTCTTGGTGCATTTGGAAGAGCTAGGTGCTGATGTTGTCACTCTGTCTAGGACTGCTTTCAACTCGCTAGGTGGGATCTGCCAGGTTCTTCCATGGAGGAGATGCCAGGCCTTTAGGCCTGCTGCATAGTTGGCCAATGCTGATCCAGAGTATGATCCAGCACAGCTGCAGAGGAAATCTAGAAGGAAATTATGCAAGATTGGACAATGGTTTTCCTCAGCGATGTTGTTAGAGTCACGAAACACGTGGAATACGAGGAGGCCGGTTCTGTAAGATTCTTTAGTTGATTGTGCCCATGCTAGTCCAATGATGTCGAGAATGTATTCTAGCTGATCATCCGAAACTTCATGGCTAGATGATTGGTCTTCGACCATCACTGTTTGCCTTGTGCTGCTTCTGGCTGGTTTACACAACCTCAAATGGTCATGCGCGAGACAATGTGGGCGAAGAAAGGATGGTTTTGGTATTAGATTGATTCTGTAGACTTAGGGGTTTGAGGAGGATGATTCTGTGGTATTGGGGAGGGGGGCTCCAAAGTGCATGCTTTTGCTGCTCGTCATTGGCAAGAGATCTACTGATGACTTCCTCTTCTTCTGACCTGCTAGCTCTAGCATGCTCAATTGCCTGCTGTCTGAGGAGTTCTTAGTTGATGATTTTGGTGGCTGGAGTGGAGTAACTCCTGTTGCGCAAGAGGTGGATTTCTGTGAGGAAAGTGGTTCTGTGGAGTTGATGAGGAAAGTGCAAAGTTCTGCTGGAAGGCTGACTGGGGGGAGAAGAAAACACTCTGGTCCATATATCCCCCGAGATGGATTGTCTGCTGGGTTGGAGGTGCTTGGGACATATGTAGTGACCATGTTGAAAGGGTGGGGTAGATCAAGAATGAATTTGTTGATCCATTGAAAAACTTTGTCGACCTTCTGATTTCGGTGCTTCCATTTCCACCAGCCTTCAACAACTCCCGTGTTGTCTCCATGGACAAGGACATGGCTGCCAATGTTAGGGAGAGTGGCAAGACTATAAATGAGGAGTTTGAATACAACAGCCTCTGCCCACCCGATATCTCATTTGCCATTGAGCGTCTTCCAGCCTGGTATCAAACGCCATGCTCTCCAATGGTTGCCTACCACAATGCCAATGCCAATACCTGAGCTGGCATCCAAAAAAGCTAGTGGGTTTTTAGGGTCGACAGCAGGGTAGATGGGTCATGAGACACCTTCTGATTGAAGGAGTTCAGACCACCAATCCAGGTCCTTAGCTACCCTATCTCCTACTCAATGTGGAAGGAAAGGTTTTGCGCCACAGTGAGAAAGCATTTCTTCTAGGCTTGTTAGGTATACTCTGCCATGTGGGGCTGCTTCACTCGTGTGTAGTAGCTTCCTGTACAGTTCTCATACATCTTGAAGGATGTGTGTGGGTTGTTTTCGCCATTTGTGGATAGCCGCCAGGTACTTGTCCACTTTTGCTGCAGTGAGTGAAACCACCAAATGTTCGAGATTCCATAAGAATCCAGTGTAGATAGTTGATGAGGCAAATGGTTGGTCTTTCTGCAGTTCCCAGATAATTCCAAGATCATTTGAAAGTTCATTGATGTCACATAGGTTATATGTGAAGCATTCATCATGTTTCAATCTAGGCGAGCATTGTGACAAATCTTGTAGGGCTTTCAAGCAGTCTTCACTTAACTCCTCTAGTCTCCTCATTTTGGGACATGTGTCACCATACCATAACTGCCTGCCTGTTTGTTGTAAACCATCCTTAGCAAAAATCCGATGCCAACTTTTCCTTTTCTCATTGTAGTCATCTAGGTGACACTATAATACCCTGAAGAAGATGTGATCATCAACCTATTTATCTAATGGCCTGATGCTATTGTTTTTAAAATTTTCTGCCCCAGCATCCACAACATGCCCATAGACTCCCACTGATGGGGTAGCTCCAAAGGCCATGCATGTATCCACACAGAAAAGAGAGTCTGAGACTTGAACAATGCCTGCTGGCCATTGTGAGGGGTGTAGCAGCACTGTTCGGTAAGCTTCTGACACATCTCATGTTGCTGCTTCTGAGCCTGGAGGAAGATTTGCGATTGTTAGATAAATTATTGAAAATTTTCCCCAAAGTCATAGGGAAGTTGTTGGCATTAATGTGAGAGTTGATTGAGGGGTTGGGAAAAGGGGGTCAAGGGGAGTTAGAGAAGGAAAAATTCTGTATTAGCCTGGATTTTCCTGGTTTACCCAGCTTCAGGATTATGGATAGTGGGGATGATTGGAAGGGTCCTATCAGAAGTTCTAAGGGTTCAGCTTGAAATAGGCCAATATATCTCCCTTTATCCAGTTCTTTCTGGATGATGCTATCAAATTCTTGGGCATACTCAGCAATCAAATCTTTATTTGGCAGAGCCTGTACAACTGTTATAGGGGGGAAGTCTATCTTGAAACCTAAGCAGAGCCCTTCTGGTATTCTAATGAAATGGTCAAGGATTCCTGCTTGCTGAAGCTCTCATGTCCATGCTTCTACCTTATATGGAGTCTATGGTGCTAGCTTTCTGTGCTCTAGGACACTTTTGAGCTCCATGAGTGGTTGCCCACAGCCAGAACAGATGTGGCGGGCATCATGCTTTGGGGTTGTGCACCCCTCCTCTCTCTGCTATGCTATGCAAAGCTGTTTTCTATCTTTGGTCCACAGCCCTTTGTAGATGTATTCGGAGAAAGTGTCGAATTGTTTGTCCCAGGTCTGGGTGGCTGGGCAATCAATGGTGTGGTGTGGGTGGCATCCCAAGCAAACTGCACAGTAGGGTAGTGGACCTGCAGAAGTGATAGGATGGACAGTTCGTACCTTCTTGTTGGATGAAGGGTGGTCTTCTATCATGGGGAGCAGACATTTCTGCAAGATTGCAAGATACTGAGGCTGAGCTGCTAAGAATACAGCTGCTGCTTGCTGTGGGAGGTGGAGTGGTTCCAAATGTGGTGATACATGAGCAGGTGACAGGGATGGGGTTCGGTGCATGATCGCCAGGGTTGTTAGGGTGCCACGCATTGGCCATTGAGAGAAAAGGGGGGGGACGAGGTGCATGATGGCCAGAAAAGGATGAAGTCAGCACATGATTGGCTAACCATTGAGAACTGTTGCATGATGTAATGAGTTTGAAGGTGTGTGGTAGTTAGAAGACAGCGAAGGAATTTGTTAGTTTATGATCTTGAAAGAGAATAATGACATTTTAACTGACCTGAATGGCTAGCACAGTCTCTTTTTTTCTTTTCTTGTTGAAAAGCTCCTCACATGCTTCAAGGATCAAATCTTGGTTTAATTCCTCAAGACTCTAGCTTTGTGTCGTTCCTATCATCTGGTGCCAACGTTGGCGCTGCTGCAACTGGTACAACAGCAGTGCATGCTGCTTGAGTTGGTCTTGGGAATGGCACCAGTGATGCGCTTGCAATGCTGACCAGAATTGAATATAAATCTCTACTCAGTCATTAGGCCAGTTGTGCATCCTCATCATAGTGATCATGTGGGGCGCAGCTTCATTAAACTCTTTCCAAGTCAGATGTTCTTCCTTGGTAATGGGGGCAGCCTTGGGGTCCTTGACCGCGGCAGTAGGCACCCAAGAATGCAGTCCGTCCGATACTGGGAGCATGACCATGGCATCAGGCTCTGCTACTAAGGTAGATATCTTGGTGTCCTTGAGGCCACAGTTGGTGAAGTAATGGAGCTTGTAGTAGTCACTGGACTTCAACTTTCTTAAGGTGTATTGTGCCGGGAGGATGGTGGGGTTGGAAGGAACTTTTCCGCACATGACTGGCATGTACTTGTTTTTGTTCTTCTTCCTCTCTTCTAACCAGGCAGCATCCTCTTCCTCTTTGCAGCATTGTTGCTGCTTCTCCTCCTCTTCCTCTTCTCTTAACCTCATCTCACACAGATGACGCTGCCTAAGGTTTCAGTGTTCTATGTCAGTGTTGTTGGTCAGCATCCAGAGGGCCACTAGAGACTGAGCAGCTTGTTCATTGGTGAGTCTGTCATCAATCAATTGTTGGCGCACAGCTTTGTGTTTTGGTAAGGTGAAGTCGGGCCTCATAGTGATATTAGGATCTTCTAAGAGCATGATTAAATGTAGAAAGAATGCAAAAATATAAAGCTAGAGTATCTGATGTACAGAAACGACTGAGATGCAAGGTGGGTGGAAGCAAGAGGTGCTGTGCCACCTTGCTTATTCCTGTGTAGACTAAATTCTATGCCCTGCCGAGGCACAAGGCAGGCTTAGAATGGCATCTCTCTGTCTTCCGGACTTGAGTACTTGTTAGACTCTTGTCACCATCCGAGACTTATGGATTGTATCTGATAGTCTATATCTTTGGCTCTATCTTTGGATAGTTTTACTCATCTTTCCATTATCTGGATAACCTTTGGATATCAATATGTTATACGTTCTGATCTTCGGATCCAGTGTAGAGACTCAATCCTGAGTAGCCTCACAATGGCTCATATTGCAATGTAGGTCATGTCTATAATACTATGCATGCAATGCGACACTTGTGTGATAAACACAATGTTCGCATGACGTGCGCGACATAGGCAACACAAATGTGACATAGGCAACACTTGCACAACTTGCGCATGCCTAAGCGCCTTATGGCGCCTGACCTCCTGGAGTATTTTTCCCATGTCCAACCAAGTTCCCAGGTATGCATTTCTCCATTTATCATTTATTTCAACATCGTACCATGTTTATTTTATATCACTGGACCTTTTACCTTCTTACTTTTTACTTTCTACTACCATTACCCATTACCACTACCATCTATTGAGCACTGCGCTTTTATCATGTTTTGAACAATACATCACAAGCCCTAGTAGCAGTTAGCTCTAGTGGTCATATCTGTATCGCACCTCACGTCTTAATGCCTCATAAGTCTCAGTATCGTCCACATACCGCTTTCGCCCAGTTCCGCTTTACAATGCATGACTTTCCTGTGCTTCGCACACCTATAGCGCCTTTGTTCCCATGCCTATTGCCTTATTGCGTGCTTCGCACATTCCCCCTAGAGTTGCTTATATTTGTGGATCCCAGCTCTCTTGCATCCCCTAAGGGACGAGCCTATCGCACATTTCCTCTTCCCTTCAACATTTATATCAGCTGCACCCTCAGCTAAGTTGAAGATCCTTCACCGGTACATTAGTGTTTCTGAAATACAAGGGCAATACTCGGGAAAGGGAGCACAGTGTACAAGCTGAGGCCAAAGCCCTTTGGATCCATTAACCTGAGAGTATGACCTTAACACTCAGCATGTTACCTCATTGCCAAGAAAACAAGGAAAAGAAGGTAGAGAAACAGAAGAAAAAAGCACTGAAGGCTGCTTACAAGGCTGATCCTGATGGCTTCAAGCAAGAGCCATCCGAGCTGCATAGCGACATTGATAGGGAAGAAGAATATATAGTTTGATCACTATGTTTCTTTGATGCAGCTCTCATGATACAATGTTTGTTTTAGCTCTCAGATTGTGACATGTCATCCAAGCTGTTCCTACTCCAAATCCAAGGTCCTGACATTCAGTGCTGGGAAAATCCCCCCAGTGTTGCATAATGCCAGTGCCACCCGCAAGGCTACTACCACAGGTATGTGTCTACTCTGTTGATTCTACACTAGTAAGACTGATCCACCTCTGCTATTATCAAGTAGCTCCAACTCCAAGTCATCAGACAGTGACTCTCAACCTGAAGACCCTGCCACTGATGACAAGGACAACAAGGAGATTGCCGAGGATCTATCGCCAATAGTTCGAGGGTCCAAGCATCCACTTGACATGACTTTGGATGATGCCATGTTACTGCCAAAAATGAAGAAAAATTCAGATGGCTCACACCACTGCATGAAAGCCAGTGACTTTGATGACATGTCCAAAGAGATTCTCATGACGGCAATTTCACTTTTCCAGTGTCTGCTTGTCACTCAGGCACCATTTCCTGACAATGTTACTATCAAGATGAAATTGGCAAAAGTAGCCTGGCATGAGGCATGTCAAATCAAAGGCATCAATGTCAAACTGACACCTGCAGGTATAAAAATGGTGAGCCATCTGTTCTCCATGTGTTCTCCATCTGATTCATATCATACTTTGCAAAGCTATTGACCTGCACATCACAAGTTTGCAGGGAACTCAAATCAAAAATGCACTCACTGATGGCATCATTTTTCGGTTTCTGTACAAGCAATTCCAACACAGTGATAAGACAGAATTGGGATCTAGCAGAGAATTTGAAGGATGGTTCTGTGTTTGCTTTCAAGGTACGTGTTTTGATTATCTACATGGTGTTTCAAGTCCTAACTCCTTGGACTAATAGGATTGGGCAATGAAGTCAGGTATCTACAAGATGGAGTTACTGCAACTCAGTATTAATGTCATGTGGTTTGCAGATCAACATGATGAAGGTGTTATACACCATAAATACTTTAATCCTATGCCCATCAAAGTCATTGCTCTTGTGCTTACAACTGTGAGTCTTGTGTTCTTATATTCAAATTAATGGTACTGATGAATCACTGGAAGATTGAATGTTGTATTGATGAATGGTTACAAGGTCTGAAGGAGGATGTTAAATTCATGTTGGCTACTTATGGACCTGTCTACCATGGTCATTTCAGCTCATTGCAGTGTTTCAACAAGTACATGGCGCCTTACAAACTCCTCAAAAAAATTTGTGTCAATCTGCACAACATGGCTCAGTATATTGACAGTGTCTTTTCAAAAATGATTTCTAACATTCTTGCTTTGAAGTTTCCATGCAGGTGTTGACACCCTTAGTACTATCTCATCATCTGCATCCTGGATCAGTGACATGGCATTCAAAGATACCATCTGAGAGTATTGACTTGAGGAGCAGGAGGGTGCGGAGGCTAGCAACTCGTAAAATTAGTTGACTTGTTGATCATAGGCACTTGAATTCAATTGTGATTTCATGTGCTACTGCTACTGCTATGTGATATATGTGTGACTATATAGCTGCTTGAAGCTGGCAGTAGTAGCACTACATGAATTATGTAATGCTATTTGGCTGCCTGTAGTAGAACTCCAAGGAACTGCAGTAGTACATAGTAGCGCTACCTGATTCTACATAGCACTATATAGTACTACATAGTGCTACATATTTGCCTCACATACTATATAGAAGGGACTTAACTACCAAGCTACATGGTCTACCCTGGTTATATAGTACTATATAGTGACCAGGCTTCATCAGGGAAAACCTCCTGTGAAGATTTTGTTATATTTTGAGAGATTCTTGAAATCCATTGAAATACTCCAAGTCCCTCTGCAGATAGGTGGAAATTTATGAAAATCCACAAGGATACAAGAAAATGATTATGATTTGATTAAAACAGGGTATATGGACTAGGATATTGTGAATCACAGGATATGAAAATGAGAAAACAGGACGAAGCCGCAGTGCAAAGTACTTATGCTACCGAGAATGCCTCAGTCAATACTCATCCCATCAAAATCGATTCGTGCAAATGCCGCTTTCAACTCTGCGGATGCAAAGTCAACCACATTGCTGCAGTAAGTCATAAGTCAAGAGCAGCATGCAACAAAGGCAGGAGAATAATACGTACTTAACAGCTTTGTATTTTCAAGCCATGAGACAATGGTAAACATGGGGATCCTTCGCATAGATTCCATTGAGCATTTCCATATTGTTGTCAAACATGCCAATGAGACCCTGCCCAAAATTGCCATGCTCGCGACCTCCATCAACAACAGACTTCAGATCCAGTAGAGAAGAAAAAATCTAATAGAACATGGTAAGTTAGTGCTTGAACCATCAAAATCAGGTGCACCATGGTGACCACAGCTGAGACCATAGAATTTGGGACCTCAGGTTCATCATTGTCGTCAAGCACAGAGACAAATCGATCCTTATACTTGATTCCAACCTGGTCCTGACTCGTAAAAAAGGCTAGCTGGCATACAGTGTTGATAGCAGGATGGTCAAATGGTTGACTGAAGATGGGATTCCCCTGTTGTGTCCCAAAAGTCAACAGCAATAAACATTTGCAATGAACTAAAACAAACCTTGCCGTCAAACTTGTAAATGAAGGTCATGAGATTGAGTAGGCGGTTGATCTTCTCATCATCACCCATCTTAACCCCATATGCACCAGGAACAACACGATCTGAAATGTCCTTGAGTTTCCTGTGAATCAACCCAATACGTCCATCTGGCTAATCAGTAGCACCACTTGTATGAGAATTGTGCATTGCGGAAATATCAACAAGAGACCTACCACTTTGGCAAAAGCTTTTGCATAAGCTTGCCACTGACTCTTGCAAGACTAGAAATGCCCTTGTTGAAGACACGAATATTATGGTTCGAAGGGAGTTGATGGCAATGGGCATCAATCTCTGTTTCTCCGAAAGCCGATGTAGAGACTCGATCCTGAGTAGCCTCACAATGGCCTATATTGCAGTGTAGGTCAAGTCTACATTACCATGCATACAACGCAACACTAGCGCGATAAACGCGACGTTCGCACGACGCGCGCGACATAGGCGACACAAACACAACATAGGTGACACTTGCGCGACTTGCGCGCACCTTAGGCGAATTTTCCCGCGCCTAAGCGCCTTATGGCGCCTGACCTCCTGGAGTATTTTTCCCATGTCCAACCAAGTTCCCAGGTATGCATTTCTCCATTTATCATTTATTTAAACATCGTACCATGTTTATTTTATATCACTTTACTTTTACCTTTTACCTTCTTACTTTTCACCATACACCAGACTACACTTCAGTTTTCACTACATCTTACTCCGAGTTTTTATCTATGTTTTGAATAAATCATTGCAAGCCCTAGTAGCAGTTAGCTCTAGTGGTCATATCCGCATTGCACCTCACGTCTTAACGCCTCAACAAGTCTCAGTATCGTCCGCATACCGCTTTTGCTCAGTTCCGCTTTACAGCGCGCGACTTTCCCGCGCTTCGCGCCCCTATAGTGCCTTTGTTCCCGCGCCTATCGCCTTATTGCGTGCTTTGTGCATTTCCCCCTAGAGTTGTCACCTGTGGATCCCAGCTCTCTTGCATCCCCTAAGGGACGAGCCTATCACACATTTGCTTTTCCCTTCAACAATTATATCAGCTGCACCCTCAGCTGAGTTGAAGATCCTTCACCGACTTGATCCAAGCAATCATGTGTTTCACAAGTCCTTGATATAGCTGGTGCAATACATCAGGGGTAATCGCATGAAAGATATTCAACTTTGGATGTCCTTGCAAGAAAGGGTGCTGGATAGGTTTAATCCTAAGCTTGGCACAACATTTGGCAAAGCCAATGGGATCTTTGTCTGCGAGATCAAGAGCAGCCAGAATACTCTCAAGATCCCATGGCTTGAATGGGGCATCTTTACTTCCAAGCTCACTGTTTGGGGCATCGCATTTTGGGCATTCACCTGTCATGGTGCCAGAGACGAGAATTTGCTCGGGATAATCACTGACATAGCAAGCAAGAATGGGATGACCACAACGGGTGATGCCATCACCACTACGCATATGCAGTCCATCCTTCCCAGCACTTTTGAGAGGTTCAAGGATGTGCCCCATGCACACATGAAAGAGGTTTGTGATAGTACGGCGCTGAGAGGCACGATTCTTGATGTGCTCAAGACGAGTAGTTGGAAGGTAAGCCAAAAGGATGTGGGCATGTCATGAAGGTTTCTGTCGAATGTCTTTTCATATGTTGCCAATTGTCATATATACTGGGTATGCTGTCTTATTCCCGAAGACAGTGACCTGAGTCTTGTCGGAAGAGAGGATAATTGGCATGATTGTTGATCCAGGTTTTTCCTTCTCGACTTGCTTCTGCAACAGCAATTCAAATCAGTTTGAATATAGAGCTGCATCAGAGCTATTAGCAAACCTGTGTGTGCCACCACCATTTCCCTGTATGCATATCATGATACAACCACATTGTCTTGTCTTTGTCTGCATAATGCCTTTCAGGTATGAAGACAAGGTATAGTGCAAATTCCAGTTCCTCATAGAGTGCTTTCACACTTTCACGCATTCCACGACATCTCGGAAGTACACATCAAAAGCTTCTCCAGCAATCACAACCTCCTGGCGGCGAAATTGTGGGCGAGTGATGGGCAGCTTCTTATCAATAATGTTGTTCAGCTCACGAGAATTTTTGTACAAGAGCCCAAGACGGTCATGTACCTGGCAGATCAGAACATTGTAAGTTTGTCTTTTCAATTGAAACTTAATGACCCACATTATCAATAGCCAGAAGATCAGTAAATGCTGTGGAGCCTAAGCCACGCATTTTGGCCCACAAGGCTATGTCAAAATCAAGTTTACTCTCAAATGGTGCATAAATGTTTTCTGACCCTGCAATTTTCTCACTGTAATCCTCGTAGATATGCTCGTGTGCCTTTTCAGATGGTTTGGAGACTGGAGCACCTGCAGTTGGAAGGGGAAAGTGTGTGATATATGGACCATGACCTAGTCAAGCTTCTGCAGTGCTGCATTGATTTTGATGGTGAGCTTCATCCTGGTGCATTTGTTGCTCTTGCTCATCAACATCAGGTGCATCAGGAATGAAAGCAGCAGGTGGCACTGTTAGTGGCTCCCATCCTATTGTGCCATCAAACTCCTCCTTGTCCGATGACTCATCAACATCCTTGTCTCCTTCTACTCCATGGTCATCTGGCCATTCAAAGTCTTCTTCGGCATCATCATCCCCGTCCACCTCGTCAATGCCATCCATATTTTCATCAGCGCTATTGGCATAACCAGTGGATGGGTGATTTCTGGTGCCATTTCGGTTGTTTCATTTGCTTTGGTTGTTTTGGTTGGTATGTGGCCTGCTAGTTGTTTATTACTTGCTTGTTCATAATGAGCAAGACACTGGATTTCGAGACTGTGTTGCATACCGATGATATCCAGCCACAGTCAGGCCTTCTCTGCCACATGCATGACATTTTATGTTGCCTCTGATACTGTGCATTGTCGGAGGATGTGGTGGGAATGTTGACTTTGGTGTTTAACTGGTGAGTGGTCACAAATTGAGGTAGCCTCGGTAGATTTAATTTTTAGTTTGTGAGCGGAATGTGAACCTTCTTCAATTTGAACCACTCATTACAGGTTGTCTTCCCCCATCAAATTTTACCTCTTTCAATTTACTTCTTGCTTCACACTCGTTTTGTCTGTCTTCTCCCTACAACTATTTATACTTACCATGCCTCCAAAGGCTCCTGTCATGCCTGGAGAAAAAGCTGCGGCCAAACGGCTGCAGAACAAGGTTGAAAAGGCATCCTTGTGCTCTGTCGAAGCGGTCTTGCCTTCTGAAGTTGAAAATTTGAAGAGCAGTGGTAGTAAGTTTTTTCCAACTGACGAAATCAAATTTTATGTCTTCTGATATCATAGGGCCTATTCGTCAAGCAAAAGAAGTTGCAATGAAAAATCAAGGTTCATATTACTGACATGGTGTTTATATATCTTAACTTTTTGGTTTGAAAAGTTTGGGCTGCAGATAAGCCAGCAACCCGCAAACGTGCTGCTTCATCTATTGCCAACTCAGGCAAAGGCAAGCAAAAAAAGCTTACAGGTCAGTTCAAAGATAATCATGAACACACACTCCTTACATTTGATCCAGTAGGTAGCAGCATAAAAAATCAGATTGTGCCACCAGAAAAATCTGTAGCCAGGCCACCTCGTCTACGCAGTACATTGTTGTTGCTATTACTTCTATATTTGTTTCTGACTTGCTTAACTCAAGAGCAGGACATTGATTTGCACTCATTGGATCAGCAGTCTGTTGACACTCCCATTGTCATAGATGGTGCATGGCTTCTGAGTCTGATCATTCTGATGAGCTGCAAAGCAAAAAGCCAGAACAGCTCAAGGATTTATTCTATGATGAGGTGTGTCCTATAAATTAATACCAGTTTTGGGTTACTCATATTTGTGGTTCATAGACTCCTCATTTCGTCACAAATACTAATGCAGCCTTGAAGCCTGTACCTCGTGACAAAAACTTGAAGCATGCTATGAACTGTAAGTTTTTTTGATGTTCTTGGGCACTATAGTAACTACTATCTACCTAGATTCTTCCAAGCGGAGTAGCTCCTATGCTACCTCCATGGTTCCGACATCAGACTCAGATGATGATCATGATACAGTCTCCGGCAGTGCAGCCTTTAGTGACGCTACAGGTACTCAAACCACAAAGGCTGTTGCAATTAAGACCGAGTTCAATGTATGTGATTAATGTCTTCTATGCCACATTGTTGACAGCTTCTTCAACAAAGGATGTCCCCCTTGCCAATAAAAGGGCCAAACGAGCCTGCGCACAAGGCTGCACTGGAGGTATGTTTTGCATTGAAATTGTATCCTGAGCCCAATTTGGCTGAATTTACAGATTCTGCACCTCACTGCAGCACCATCAACCTCGAGCAGTTGCAGATTCTCTTGCTGGTAGTACTACCGAAGTCACTTGGTCGTTGTTGACACACCTTGTCTGGAATGGTAACAACATGATCAATCTCCTCAGTCAACAAGCTCATATTCAAGTAATTCTTCATGCTGCCATTCAGCTTGTTGAATGAGAGCTGGTATTTGAGTGTTACTTTCCACGACCAAAACTTCGCCACACCATGATGGTCAACTTAGTTCTTGAAGTTGCATCATCAGTGGAACATAAAGGAGTCTTACAGCACTTGGAACAAGACCAAGGAACACAATCAAATCTGCCGCTTTTTACTGGGCATTATCATCAATATTCCCCTTCCCAACAACATATCAAGTGCTAAGCTTGTTCAAGCTCTTCACGGACTGCTTGACTTCCTTTACTTGGCGCAGTATCCATGTCACTCAACGGAGACACTACAACTCCTTGATGAAGCTTTGACCCATTTTCACAACAACAAAGACATATTTGTCACACTTGGCATCCAAACACAGTTTAATCTTCCAAAGCTTCACTCCTACTGGCACTACCTCCATATGATTCAAGAGTATGGCACAACTGACAACTATAACTCAGAATATACCGAATGACTTCATATCGACCTCGCAAAGGATGTGTATCGCACGACAAACCACAAGGACGAGTACAGTCAAATGACTTTGTGGCTTGAACAGTGGGAGAAGATTCTACAACATGCCAATTATGTTCACTGGCGTCTCGCTGGTGATCCACTGCCGCAATCATGTTTACCGCCAGATATGCAGTATGCCAGGGAGTACAAGATGACTAGTGCTGCCACGGTCCGGTCCAGAACCACGGTTCGAACCGGACTTTTGGTCCAGTTCTCTGTGGTTCGGTCCATGGTTCTCTCACCACCCAGAACCAGACCGCAAAATGGTTCGTGGTTCTAGGCCAACCCAAATGGTTTCGTTCTAGTTCGGCCTTCCTGAACCATTCCGAACACTTCTACTTCGATCACTTTGACATCACCTGCATCGACGTCAAGCTGTCCTTCAGGATTTGCACTCTCGGTTGGTCAGGCTACCTTTTCACCTTTTTTGAATGTAAGTACTAACTAATCAGACTGCATTTCCCACCCACTGACATATGTTTTACTATGTTGCAGCTATCTCTGTCCATACATCTTCCTCGATGGTCATGATTCTCCACCAGCTTTCCGATCTCCTTCAATATCATTGTTCTTTGGTGCGCAGGTGTACAAAATGCGGTCCCAATGACGAAATCGTGAGTTATTTCTCTGAACATGTCCCACGACTCATGCGCTCTCAATTCTGATGGCACCCTCAAGGATGCCTCAGATATCGTCTTCTACAATGACCCCGACAATCATGCACCATTGCCACAGGTCCCACCTTCAACGTCAACTCAATCTATGGCTCCAGCTCCAACGTCAACTCAATCTGCTGCAAAAAACGCATTCTCTGCTCTGTTCAAATTGGGACACACACCAGCGCTAATTGCAGCTGGTTCTCAACGTTCAACTCGCACATCAAGGCCCTCTGCTCGTGTTCGGGATGCTGACAACGCATCTTCCTCAAGTACTGTAGTGAGGAAGCGCGCATTATCGAGCGCTGCAGATCCTCCACCACCCAAGAAAGCTGCAATGCGTATTCTATCTCCTCTGGACTCTGATGAAGAGGACGAGGGTGATAACGAAGGTGTACCTTCTTCCCCCCCTACCCAAGAAGGGTCTCTGCACCCAGACGACAACGACGAGGACGAGGACGAATCTGGGCACGGAAATGCCACACAGATGGTACGCTACATATATTTCTACATACACTGTTGTTTCTTAACTGGCACTTGTGTTTAGGTTTCCAAAAGTGAATGTACAGCAGATCTCCGTACCATATTCACTCGCACCTCTGATGGGTGGGTCTGCAACCTGTGCAAGTAAGTTTTAAGTTTATGATCTATTTTTCAATTTCTCACTTTGTGTAAGGGCCGCTGGTGAACCTGGCCAAAAGCACACATTCCGTGGTGGCACATCAACGTTGCGGACACATGTTGTTCGCAACAGATGGACTCATTTCCAGGTATACAAACAATGGTGTGAGGCAGGGGGGGATTACGATGCACCCTTGTGCAATCCCACCCGGTGAAGATCTTGCAGTGATGCAAACTGACTCTCAATGCCAGCCTTGTCTTGAGGCCGCCCTGCATTTACCAAGGACGGCCTACTGGAATACATCATGGAGCTCATTGTAACCGAAGACGAGGCCATCCAGCTAATCGACAAGCCAGCATTTCGATGTTTGCTGCAGTATGCACGTCCATCTCTTACCGAAAAAGATATCCCTCATCGCACAAAGTTAACTGATACCATCAAAGCTCGAGCAATCTCTATTGTTCAAACGATCAAGGAACGTCTGGCGGTATGTTTTTCTGATTATATTGTGACCAGTCCTTTGAAACATTTTGGTAGCATGTTGATAGCGCAATTTCCATGACATTTGACTCCTGGACGACGATTATTGGTGAACCTTTCTTTTCCGTTACAGGGCATTATATTTGGAACCCTCCCTGACAAGCCGCTGCAGTGGGAGTTGAAACACGAGCAGCTCGATTTCAGCCTGCAGTTGAAGGCAACCACAGTGGCCTTAACATTGCACGCATACTTGTTGACACAATAGATAGGTTCAGCATTCGCTCGAAGGTGAGTCTTTTTAAAATGTTTCGCATTAGCATTAGACTAACTTTACTTGTATGTACAGGTTGGATGGATGACATCAGATAACGCTTCAAACAATGACACGGCCATGAAAGAGGTAGCGAAGGTCATAGACGAGGATGGGACTCATTGGCTTCCGGGTTCTCGCCGCATCCGATGTCAAGAACATATACTCAATCTCGCTGCTCGTCACTTTGTTGACGCAGTCGCACCCACCCCTCAAGCAACATTACTCAAAAAGATCCGCCACGCTATTGATGATGGTGACGAGACTAATATTGACAGCTTGACTGAACAGCTCACTACTTTGGAGGATGATCCTGAAGCTATAACTGAAGATGGTTTTGATGTTGCGGATGCCGTTGGAAAGGCACTTGCTCTCATAGAACAGGTAAGTCTTAGTTTTGTCATCTTTGAGTTGTTTTGTAACAAGAATTTTAGATTCGCAAATCCCCACAAGCCAGGGCATTCTTGAAAAAGTCCTGCGAGGAAGAGGACATACCTGTTCACGAGATTTTGGCCTGGGTGAGAACGCGCTGGGCTTCTTTGTTTAAATGCCTCGAACGTTTCGTGTCTCTTCGTCTGGTAAGTGAGACTGAATTAACACATGTCTATTCTAATGTTTATTCAGGCCATCAACCGCTTCACTCTTCTCGCTGACGAGAGTCCTGAAGTCCCAAAGTTGCACAACAAAACATACAGTGACTTCAAGCTTGATCGGGCTGACTGGAAGAAGATACGGCTCGTGTGTAATGTCCTCAAGGTAGCTATTTTTTTATTCGTCTACTTGTTTACTTACTTATGTTTAATAGGAGCCCGCAACTGCACAGCAGTCTTTCTCATCAGCCGCACACCCAACAGCCTCGCAAACCATTCCCACATTGGAGTGTCTCGCCAACACTTGGCAGACAATGGCCAACAGCGCAGAATATGCGCCGATCGCTGACGCAATTCACAAAGGCCTCAAGAATGTTGCGAAGTACTATGAGAAAACTAACGACTCGGATATATACTTCGTCTGTCTGGGTGAGTACCAATATTTTCTCCTACAGCGTATTTCTAATGTGATTACAGTTCTCGACCCCAACTACAAGTTGGCGTATGTTGAAGGTCGTTGGAGTGTTGCAAAGGTTGCAAGTGGGAGGGCTCGTCTTGAAGCCTTGGTAAGTTTTATTTCACTGAGATATTCTACGAGCTGATTGGTGTGTAGTTCAATAAATATTATGAAGCGCCTTCGATGTCGCGCACCATGGAACATGCTACTGTGCCAACAAAAGTGTCGCAGGGTGTTCGGTATGGCGAATCCTGGATGCGCGACGCTGTCATAGCACGTCAAGCGTCAGACAATCGCATGCGTGACCCACTTCAAGAACTCTCATCATATCTCACTTCGCCATTGGAAGAGACTGATAATATTGTGGCATGGTGGGGGGTAAGTTATTCTTTGTATTATCGCATTCTGAGCTCACTCTATTCATTAGCTGCACTCACTTCAGTATCCAACTCTATCTCGTATCGCGCGTGATTATTTACCAATTCAGGGCAGCGCAGTTCCCTCTGAACGCGCTTTCTCTAGTGGGGGGATCACTTCAACACTGCGGCGCAATGCACTGGCCGCAACTACATTCTCCGCACTCCAGATATTGAAGGCAGGTTACCGCAATGGACACATTTCGGCGGCTGCAGAGGCAGAAGAGTTTGCAGCTATGTTAGACTAGCTACTCACTGTGTAGACTAGCATTTTGTCAATGTTTTTTTGTGCTCCCTACTGAAATTTCTTTGGGTTCAGTTCGAGTTCGGACCAGAAAAAAACCGAACCGGACCATTGAGAACGGTTCTCAATGGTCTGGTTCTGGGTTCGAGAATTTTGGAGAACCGGACCATGGTTCGGTTCTTGGTTCTTGTTGAGGACCCTCTGAACCGGACCGAACCGGACCACGGCAGCACTACGACATACAGTGTATAACAATTTCTTGTGACATCGTATAGATTGAAAATATATCGCATTGCATGGATATATCTGAGTGATACACAATATTTGAACTATCTACAAGATGAACAATGTCGCAAGCCGAACTATGACGTAGTCTCATAAGTTGATCGAACTTCGCGTTCCCTAGGATGACAATGTATACTGGGTCCGAAACCGGATATATCCGACGTAACAGATACCGCAGATATTAGCTTACATACTCAGGTCTGGGCCGAGCAATTTTTGTGATGCCTCGGTTGCTTGTTTTTTTGGTGGGGTTCACTCCAACGTTGTCTCTTGATCCGATAATAAGCGCTAGCGCTTGTACAGATGCATTCACGCTCTTTGGAGGATCTAACTCGCGATTAGTTCATCTGTTCTTGTCACTAGTACCACTGTATGTCCCTTGCTGCCTCGTGATTGAGAGTCAAGCGCTGAGCACTGAACTCAAAATCTCTGCGGCCTGCACGCGCTTTTCCCCCCAAAATACCAGTGTTTCGTTCGTTCGTTTTTGCATGGCACTGGGACTGCTTGTGCGTATCAGAGAAGGCTGGTCAGGCTACTTTAACATTGGTATCCGGGCATCGTTCTCTGTTATGACATCGCTCTCAGTACCAGTGCAGATAGTCCAGACTCCAGTCGAGTCGTCGATCAAGCTCGACTTGAAGGTGGGTGTATATCACTCAAATCTCGGACTAGTGCTTGCTGTACAGCTCCATCAAACCTTCGAGGGTGATATCGAGCCCGGGCGATGCACAGAGTCCGCTTAGTTGGAACCCATCGAGAAGGTGTTGATTTTTTTTCATTCGTTCGTTTGAGTCTGAGCTCTGATCGCGTTAGAATTTTTCTAAATTTTCTACTGCTAACGAGGCCAGCTTATTTTTTGGTGGGCCCCATAACAACGTTGTTTTTTGTTCAGATATGATCTGGCAATAGGCGCTAGCGCTTATACAGATGATCTATGTTCTATGTCAAGGATCCACCTCGATTGGTTCGTCTGTTCTTATTACTAGTACCATTATATATCCCTTGTTACCTCGTGCTCGAGGATCAAGCGCTGAGCTAAAAATAAAACATCTTTCGATTTGCACAGCACACAGTTTGGAAAAATAGGAACTCGTGACCCTTCAAGGTCATGACCACGACCGTCGGTGCCAGAATCGGCGTGTTTGCTAGCTGCTGCACCCACTTTGGGTCGAGCTGTTAGTGAAAACCATGATGTTGGTGTATTCGCCAGACATTGTACTGGCAGTTTGACAACTATGTCAGTTGGTTATTTGAATATATATCGATACGGATATCTTCGAGTGAATGGGCGTCGAGTGAAATTCAAGTCAAAGTCGTAACCAATGTCACAATTTTAAACTTCATTCTTAGCACAAAGCGGTCATTAATTATATCTGGCTTCGAGGCAACATACTAAGAAATACAGTGAGTGTACATAATAATCGAGGAGGTAAACAGTCCAAAAACATGAAATATGAATGTATCTTCTTGGAAACAGGCTGCACATCATAAGCATGGCTAAATGATACACGCGAAGTCGTCAGATTAACGCGTGATACACAAGCTGGGAGTACGCACGAAATTGATCATGCGCCAATATGCATGAATACTATACGCTGGTCCAAGGGCATTGGATTTTCCTTGTCGTGAACCAATGAGAAGACCGCTTGGTGCAGCGCACGGGCAGCTCGCCCGGAATCCATTTTGCCATCTCCGCATAGGTTTTTGTAGAATGCCTCGACTAAGCGCTGCACAGTCGCATCGGTGACTTTCCATAATGTCCCAACGATACTCTTAACCCCAGCGAATTGCAAGCCCGCCGCTAGGTGTATCACTTCATCGGGCACTGCAAAGTCGCCTACTGCAGTCTCACAGGCAGAAAGAAATGCAAATTCATGCCGAGACAGATCCATTTGGGTGATATCGAGGAGTGAAAGCGGCTGGTCGCGCATGAGAAAGGCTGACATGAAGGGCTCCTCATAGTTCTGTGTCCCATGACACGCAAAATGGAGCCAAGTGTTATCTCGCAGCGCACGCAGTGCCCTCAATTTTGTCGCATCGGCGCTCGTTATCTTGGTGAACGAAACAGTTGGGGGATGGGGTAACAGACTCCGCACCAATTCCAGTTCAGGCTCGACAAATTTCAAAGTGGACTCGGATGAATGACCGGCTGGGCAATTCTGACCAATGGCAGCGAAGGGAACCGACGACGACCTGTCGTGACTTCTGCGAGCCCTCATCAGCGCAGTAAGAGA